>CM049819.1:4269128-4309128 GCA_027422435.1 Schizopygopsis pylzovi
AACCCTTTTTCGGGAGGATAGAGGAGCAGATATTAGAACATTTCTTTAACCAAATTGCATACTTTTTGTGGTTTTCATAATATCTCAGTTATACAATTAATCAAATATTATAATTATTCACAGAACATGGGCCTGTATAGTATAATTCCTGGATTTTGTGGGGCCCCCTGGGCGGTTGGGGCCCCTAGAATTGTCACCACCTTTCACCCCCACTAGCAACGGCCCTGAGCGCGGGCTTTGCAGTTTATGGTCGCTGGATAACTTGCTGCTCGGGATGGAGATGAAGATCGTTGAATTAAGGCTTGGATTTGGGTTTGTTCCTCGCAGTTTTATGGATTACAGCACACAAATAAAATTGTTTCATGTCATAATTATGCTGAGGTTTTGGTGTTTTTTATAGTTCTATTGTCAGTCATAGCATGTCGGAGAAAACGCATTTTGTGGCCCATGACAAACATGACAAAACAACAAATAATAGAATTAATCCCGCAATTTCAATATTCATAAGGATTCATTTTTAGATGTTGAGTCTCCCACCCACACCCCGATCTTCTGTAAACTGGCTCCGTTGTTCTCCCCAGTAAATGAAAATGGGCCGCCTCCTCCACCACCAACCATCTCTACAGTTGTTGGGTAGGGCATCTTTGAAGTAAATAGATCTGAAAGTTGTATCACAGAGCAATATTAACATTGGCAATAAAAAAACTGAATATTATCCATCCCTTGCGCAGTAATTTTTAATAATTAATAAGCATTTTTGTATCGTTTTAAGGTCATTTAGAGTTTATTTTCACTCTAAAGTATCACCATTGAAACTATATAAATCTATAGAAGTGCTTCCCAACCCTTTTCTGGAGGCTTCCTCACAGTAAATATTTATTTCTTCCTCATCAAACTCTTTCATTTCAGGTCTCAGGGTCTCTATTAAACTCAGTCAACGGTAATTAACAGACAATATTCACTGTTGGCATGCATCTAGGTACATGGTTGGGAAACCTGGCTGTCTTGTTAAAAAGTATAAGAAGCTGTAAACTATGAATTACATCTTAAGTGCTCGTCACTGGAAACATACTTACACGTGGATGTAGTCTGATTAACTTTTTCTCAAGATCAGCTCCTCTGGTGATAGTCAGAAAAGTGAGATGTGTTTGATCGCACTGCTGCTTAAATAGAGCTCCAAAGGGGGCAGAAGGTACCGTTACAAATGATTGAATTTACTTAGGTACCACCCATTTAATTTGAATCTTTTGCATTAGGCAACTATGTGACAAGTAGTGCTGCACGATATATTGCATGTGATTGTCATGCGCATCTCTTCAGTAAAGCCGGTTCTGTGATTAGTGTTAAATCTCCATCACCTGCTTTCCTACCCAGTAGATGGAGCAGCAGTTAATACACAGAGCTGTAGCTCACTGACAAGCCACGCGATTCGCGCTCATAATCACAGATGAATCGCCTTCGACAGGGCCGAAGATAATATTTTTTGTCTACAGAGGCAGGTCCCTTAACTGAACAAATGCATGAAAATAGGCCAACATCAGTTAGTGAAGTTCAAAATAAAGAAGCTGAAAGTAGCAGCAGTCAAGACACGGTCACAGACAAGCAGCAGAGTCATGTCCTGATAGTCAACACTTTTTGGCTGTTGGAATCGCTCCTACAGTCTCTTTAGTGCAAGTCCAGAGCGGTGGGCAATCCTTAAAAGTAAGACTGGCTGCTCCCTTCAACGTTTGTCAGAGACCAGGTGGAGTGCACGCATAGCTGCAGTTAAACCTGTTGCAAACCACTTGCCATCAATCATAAAAGCTCTGGACACCATCCTTGCAAAGTGCAGTTTAACCAATGAAGCCAGATCAAAGGCCAGTGGTCTAAAACAGTACTTCATGTCCTTCAAAGCCATAGTTCTTCTTACTGTATGGAAGAAAATCTTGCAGTCCATTGAAGACAGAAACCTAATTCTGCAATCAGGGAAAATTCCAATGGAAGTTGAAATAAACAACATACAGGAACTGAAAGAAGAGATGGAGGTTTTGAGTAACTCATGAGACAATCTTTTTGCAGAAGCCTCCCTCATTGCAGAAGCTATGGATATGCCCACGGAGTTTCGAGTCAGCCACAAGAGAAGGAGAAAGCGGTTTGCAGATGAAAGTCAGAGTTCAGAGGACACTAATCAGCAAGAGACAGAGGAAATCGATTTCGAAACAATATTTTCTTTGCTGCGTTGGATACCCGCTTTAAAACCAGTACAGAGACATTTGAAGAGTTTGCTGCAATCTTGAAGTTAAAAGATTTAGAAGAAGATCAGATTCACCCAGTTTGCCACTCATTAGTGAGCAAATATACACAGGATCTCACAGCAGGCTTTGAAAATGAAGTGAGGCATCTTAAGTCTGTGTATAATGCCACATTTGTAGACTGCCAGTCTCCTCTCGACCTGCTGATTTCAATTTACAGGATGCAGCTCCAGAGCATTTTTGGAGAAGTGTGTGTTGCAGTGTGCATCTTCTGCTCTTTACCTGTCTCTGTTTCTGGTGCAGAAAGGGCTTTCAGCAAGTTGAAGCTTGTCAAAAACTATCTCAGGTCTACCCAAACTCAGGAGAGGTTTAATAGCCTTGTCCGACTTTCAATTGAAAGCTAGCTAAGCAGACAGCTGGACTTCAAAGACATCATAAGTGACTTTGCCAACAAAAAATTCAGACAATGGGATTTCGGTTCATCCTAGGTGAAGTGAGTGAAATATCATCAAAGTTTAAAGATCAAGCAAACCAATATACATCTTCAATAGAATTGATGTAATAAGAATGATTGGCATAATTTTCATAGTTATTTCAGTGTTCATTACTGATCAAAATATTTTTTCTGTTGCTTTACTGTTGCTATTTATTTGTTATAATATTTTTTTTATATTTGTGTATTTTTCTTGTGCTGATGTTCAGTAAAAAAACCTTTATATGCATTTATTTGTTAACCGTTTTGTTATTTTGTAAGAAACACCTATTAGGATATATGTGGGGATATATGATATGTTTGGGGGGGGCACATCAATATTTTTCAGGGGGCCCCCAATCCTCTAGCTATGGCCCTGGCCTTCGATGATGAACGTGATATTGCGTAGCTTGTCAGTGAACTACGGCTCTGTGTATTAAATGCTGCTCCATCTGAAAGCAGGTGATGGAGATTTACTGCTAATCACAGAACCGGCTTTACCGGCTTAGCTGTTTACAGTGTTGATGATAATGTTTGTGATTGTGGTGAAATGCAGTTATTGCGGGGGTTTTGCCACTGTCTGGTTGATCACACCCCTAAGTAATTGTGTTATTGCATAATAGTTAGGGGAATGTACAGTCTTATCTCATATTTATGCGTAGGTATAAATACATAACATTTACTAGCACAAAACGTACATTTTTGTATGCTTTTTTATGCTAAAACGTACAATTTAGACTTATATCAATGTTTAAAATGTACACATCAATATGTATTTTTAGTTAAAAAACGTAAAAATATTAACGTATCTATTATATCATTAAGATATTCATATCAATGCATTTTTATAATTTTATGAATACGCTATTTAGATTTTTAGGCCCCTTACCCCAAACCTACCAATTTTACAGCGAATTAGCATTTTAATAATTTTGTTATTAAGCAATTTAGATGTTATACCCCTTAATCTACCCCCAAACCTAAACCTACCAATTGTATAGCGAATATAAAAGGATATAAAACGCAATTTACCGAAATATGCAGTAAAATAACCGTTTTAGTAACAATTTAGCATTAAAAATGTTTTTATATTCGCTAATCCCACTCCTACATCTAAAACTAAACATAGCTATTTCTGTACAGTATCAGAAAAAAAAACATGACAGACAGATAAATGCAATTACAATCATTTATAGCAAAATTATCCAAATTATTTTCCTAATCCTCTCGCTCAGTGAACTGGTGAAGGCCGCACGTGCTTGGCTGCTTGCATCATTCAAACACAACTGGCCAGAAACACGGCATGTCGCAATCTGTGACGAATGCAGGTGAGAGCCAATGAGCGTTCGATTATCCTGCCGTGAAACATGTCGTTTAAAGCGGCAACATTTGAATTCGTAACGAGAGCGAGCGCGTCAGTTAGCGCGGGCTTTACAGTTTATGGTCACTGCAGATAACTTGCTGATCGGGATGGAAATGAAGATCGTCGAATGAAGGCTTGGATTTGGGTTTGTTCCTCGCAGTTGTATGGATTACAGCACACAAATAAAATTGTTTCATGTAATTATGCTGTGGTTTTGGTGTTTTTTTATAGTTCTATTGTCAGTCACAGCATGTCAGAGAAAACGCTTTTTGTGGCACATGGCAAACATGATAAGTAAAGGTTAACCGATTTCAAATATTTATTTTAAGGTATAAAGTGAAGTCTTTTTAACATTATGTAGGCCTTTTATTGGAAATGAACTGGCAGCAGAAATCACACAACAAAACAAAATGTTATAATTTTATATGAAGTAAACCAATAACAATTAATTGCAAATGATGCAATTATTGCAAGGCAATTGATATGAAAACTAAAAACAACAAATAAAATTAATCCCGCGATTTCAATATTCATAAGAATTCATTTTTAGAGATTGATCTCAGTATTGTACATTTTAGTGCCTGTAAAAATGTAATTAAATGTACGTTTTATAGAACCACATTTTACGTAAAATACATACGAATTATGAGTTCACGGTTAATATGAAGGAATATTTATTTTTGATTTTTCATAGGTTTAACCTATATTTTAAATTACGCATTGTATTTTGTGTTTTCAGAATACAGTAGATAATGTCTTGGAAAGTTACTAGTACCGTCTCCATTTTACTAAATCCTTTTCTTGCAGTGTAACCTCCAAACTGATTAACAATAACATGAACAAGATGTATCATAAATGAACAATTATGGTTTTTAAATTGAATAATTGCAAATAGCAGCTAACTTAATGTATGTGATGTGTGTACAGCTATGCATCTTATGTTTCCTCTTCTTGAGTAAAGTAGATGGAAAATGCGTGACTATCTTTTGAGTAACTTGCTGAAAGTTGCCAAATAAATAAAAATAGCTAAATTTGTTGCTAGGTGCTTTTGGAAGAAAAAAAAAGTTGCTAGGGTAGTGTGAAAAGTTGCAAAATTTAACAACAAAATTGCCAAGTTGGCAACACTGCTTATGCTGTTCTTAGACAGGATACATATTTTTACACGGATGAAAAATATTTACTTGCCAAATTTGTATATTTTAGAACATTTTCAAACTTTGTGGAGAAGCTCACCAAGCTCACTGACAACCGTCTTCTCTTCTGACTGCAACGGCCTTCATAAGATCTCGTGATAAGTGAGGTTATAAAATCAATTTTTTTTTTGTTTGTTTTTTTTAAGTTGAGAGGACAAATGCTCTAGTTCGGTCAACTTACAACTAGTTCAGTCATTAAACTGAAAATTTAACTGAAAAAAAAAAATCTGAAACTAAGTGGTCAACAAATCACTGAAACCACTAAACTGCCATTTTTTTTACTGCGTAATCGTAAGACGTCAAATGAAACCATCGTTGTTAATACATTAAATAGAGAAACTTAGGTCTACAGACATGGCTCAATTAATGCTTTTATTAAATGTCACAGTAAAAACATGTGAAATTCAATTGCCATTCAATGCGATTGTTTGACATTTCTTTGAGGTTGACTGTTTGCAGTAGTCGTTTCTTTAAGTGATGGATTTGAGCTTTTCCACGGTCACCTGTGGTATCAGTTGGTTTATTGTGGGATAGTTGACATTGGTGAGAACGGTTGATTAACCTGGATTGGTAAACATGAATCCAATGCAGTCAATATCTAAACCACATCTTCCTTCAACTCCCAAACAAAATCCAGAGCCGATATTAATGGGATATTCTGTTTTTAAGCCCCAGCTCGTCATCTTTGCAAAAAATTGTACACCCTGGTTGGTCGTGAATTTGATGGCTCCAAGACGTGTTCCTTCTCCGTTCCCCCAGAGGGACAGTGAGGTGAAACACTCACCAGGCTTGAAAGTGTACTCTTGATACGGTCCGGCTGGATCGCCAAAGGTCTGACTTCTGCCATCTGAAAGCCAAACCTTGACAGCCTTCACCTGCCATTCTCCCACCCACACCCCGATCTTCTGTAAACTGGCACCGTTGTTCTCCCCAGTAAATGAAAATGGGCCGCCTCCTCCTCCACCAATCATCTGTACAGATGTTGGGTAGGGCATCTTCGAAGTAAATAGATCTGAAGGTTGTATCACAGAGCAATATTAACATTGGCAATAAAAAACACAGAATATTACACAACCCTTGAACACTTTTTTTATGGTTTTAAAGTCAATTAAAATTTATTTTCTTTCTAAAGTATCACAATTGAAACTATATAAAAGTGCTTCCCAACTCTTTTTCTGGAGGCTTCCCCGCAGTAAATATTTATTTATTCCGTATTGAACCCTTTCATTTCACGTCTTAGAGTCTCTATTAAACTCATTTAGCACAGCAGTATTTAACAGAAAATATTCACTGTTGGCATGCATCTAGGTACATGGTTGGGAAACATGGCTGTCTTGTTAAAAAGTATAAGAAGCTGTAAACTATGAATTACATCTTAAGTGCTCGTCACTGGAAACATACTTACACGTGGATGTAATCTGATTAACTTTTTCTCAAGATCAGCTCCTCTGGTGATAGTCAGAAAAGTGAGATGTGTTTGATCGCACTGCTGCTTAAATAGAGCTCCAAAGGGGGCAGAAGGTTCCGTTACAAAGGATTTAATTTGCTTAGGCAACACCCATTTAATTAGCATCTTTTGCATTAGGCAACTATGTGACAAGCAGTGCTGCACGATATATATTGAATGTGATTGATATGCACATCTCTTCAGTAAAGCCGGTTTTGTGATTAGTGTTAAATCTCCATCACCTGCTTTCCTACCCAGTAGATGGAGCAGCAGTTAATACACAGAGCCGTAGTTCACTGACAAACTACTCAACTCGCGCTCATAATCACAGATGAATCGCCTTCGATAATGAACGTGATATTGCGTAGCTTGTCAGTGAACTACGGCTCTGTGTATTAAATGCTGCTCCATCTGAAAGCAGGTGATGGAGATTTACTGCTAATCACAGAACCGGATTTACTGACGAGATGCACATGACTATCGCGAGGAATATATCGTGCAGCACTAAGGGAACAAGTTTTGTGTTTCCCATCAAATACGGTGGAAAAATATCTGTTTATTGTTCCTGAGCTTGAGTTTCTTGGCTCTCAGTGCTCACAGAGACAATCTGTCAAACATATGCATTTTCAAGCTAGTTGTATAATTAACCGGTGATTTATTCAGACTAGTTAGAGCTGCTATCACCTTGAAGCAGTAACAAACCATTTCCCAAGTCAGTTGTGTAGTATTTCAACAGCAGCATACATTGTCCTTTTTCTTGTTTATTATAAATATGTAAGAATAACTTGAGCATGACATTATTATGAACAAAGCCGAATCTGTCTTGTTATAAAAAATAAGTACAAAAGTGCAGATCTGTATGCAAATGTAAGATGGAAATGGGACTATTTTGTAGATTTAAAGTGGAACATTGTTATAAGGTTTATATATTTCACCCTTTGAGGTTCTTGTGATGCCACGATATATTATAACAATTGCATATAAACATTAGCCTATTAGTTTTCATAATTAGTCCTATTTTTCTTGATGATCTGACTTGCTTCCATGCCAGTGTTGGTTTCGCGGCACTCCGACGCCTCAAAATACATAGTTGGAAAGTATTTCCATATAAACATCACAAGAAATATTCTCCCATGAGGTACTGAGCTGAAATTAACTATGAAGAACGATAAAAATACATTTTGGTAACTTTATGTGTTATTTGAGCCCATTGCTGCATTAGAGACCGTTCAGACACAAAATAAAATGTTGTGTTTTTTTTTTTTTTTCACACCAAATAAAATTAAGCAGTTTTACTATGAAAATTGTGGTTAATTTTTCTAAGGGTTGTGATGTCCACATGTTTTTTGTTGAAGAAATTATAGAGCAGTGGCGGAGCCAGAGGGGGTGTCTAGGGTGGCACTGGACACCCTTGACATCTGATCGGCCACCCTGGGTGTCACCCCAATAATTAAGATGCTGCTATTTCATTTTCTTTGTTTAATCGTACTGAAAGAAGCGTTTATTTTAGCCGCGAACTCAAGTGTGTGACACGTCTGGTCAGTGCCGATCCTAGACTTCTGGTGTTCCTATGCAAAACTTGGGTCTTGGGTTGAAAGAATGGATGAAACTAATTTGTCCGTGTTTCATTCCGTCTCGATTTGTGCTGGCGGAAAGCGCTACATCTCTTCCATGGCTTGGTACACTCCTATTTTTATTTTTGTCTCATGCAAGAGACTGTACGACGTTCATGTTACATGATTTGACTGACTTTTTATGTAGAGAGCGCGAGAAAGTACCATATTAAAATAATTGATCATTTATGTTTTCCAGCCTGGTCTTATATTTTATGCGTAGGTATTATTAATACGTAACATTTACAAGCACAAAACTTACATTTTTGTACGTTTTTATTGATGCTAAAACGTACAATTTAGACGTATTTCAACGGTTAAAACATACACATCAATATGTATTTTTAGCTAAAAAACATACACTGTAAAAAAATTTCCTGTAAATTAACGGTAAAATACTGGCAGCAGGGTTTCCAGCTGTGTACTGTAATTTTACATTTTCACTACCGTAATCTAAATTACAACTTCTCTGTAAATTAACGGTAAAATACTGGCAGCAGGGTTTCCAGCTGTGTACTGTAATTTTACATTTTCACTACCGTAATCTAAATTACAACTTCTCTGTAAATTAACGGTAAAATACTGGCAGCAGGGTTTCCAGCTGTGTACCGTAATCTTACATTTTCACTACCGTAATCTAAATTACACATTTTCTGTAATTTAACAGTAAAATACTGGCAACAGGGTTTCCAGCTTTGTACTCCTGCAGTTTCATTGCTGTATTCTAAGTTATGTATTCTTTAAATGTAATATCTATACATGTACTTTTACAAATAAACTGGAATTGCAATATTTAATGTATAATATTTTCCCAAGAAGAAACAAACAGGATCAAGAGGGTACTACTTATAGCACAACATTTATTGACATTTTAGTCACAAATAATCTGAATACTTCAACAAAAAAGCAAATCATAACATTATAATCAGTCTTTTTGTGTTTCCATAAAAACAGCCTTTAAGAATTAGATAGAAAAAAATAGAAGTCAAAACCTGGATTTGGTACGGGAACAGGCCAAGAACGTGCTTGGGGTGTACACTCCACAAAACAGCCTTTAAGAAATTGTATTGAATATAACAACTTTTTAAGTTGATTTTCAATAGTCAATCCAAGTCAAAATATGGCAAGTAACTGGAACAGGCCAAAAACATTACAGAAGCTTCAAACTGATGCAGGTGTAGTCTGAAAGATAAAAATGAGGGAACATTTATTTAAATAAAGTGTCAAAAAGCATGACAAAAAGCAACATACATGTAATGCTAAACAAGCAGAAATAATGATCATGAAGAATTTAGATGAATTTGAATGGGTTAGTTCACCCCAAAAAAAGAAAATTCTGTAATTTATTACTCATCCTCATGTCCTTACACATCCATAAGACCTTCATTCATTTCTGAACACAAATTAAGATATTTTTTATGAAGTCTGAGAGGTTTCGGTCTTTCCATAGAGATCCAACGCAACTACCACTCTAAAGTCCAGAAAGATAGGAAAAATATATAATTAAAATACTCCATGTGGCATAAACTCAATTTTAGGAAGCCAGATGAATGCTTAGTTTGTGCAAAAAACATAATTTACCACTTTACTTACCAAAATATTGATCTGCCACGCACATTCACGAGAGCTTCATGACACGTGTGTTGGGTTCAGACTTGCGTCACCTCAATGCACATGTACGAGTTTTCATTAGAGCATCACGACGCATATGTTTTGTGTTCACGAGCTGGAATTGTTGCGTGAACGCTTTGGATAATATTGTGTAAATAAAGTGGTAAATTATGTTGGGGGTTTTTTTACGCAAAAAAAGCAGTCACGTGGCTTCATAAAATTGAGTTTAAGCCATTGGAGTACTTTGTCTTTTTCCTACCTTTCTGGACCTTGGAGTAGTAGTTGCATTGGATCTCTATGGAGAGACAAAAACCACTCAGACTTCATCAAAAATATCTTAATTTGTGTTTAGAAGATGAACAAAGGTAACATTAAGACAGGTGTGTAATAAATGACAGAAATACATTTTTTTGGGTGAACTAACCATTTTAAGGAGAGAGTAAATGGGGAGACATTTTGAGCTTGAAGAAGAGGCGGCAGGCTTTCTTTAATTCAGCAGCATGGTACAATGATGCCTGTCACAAAAAAGGAATTTACTGTGTATAACTCTGAGTTATTATTCTTTCTAAACCCTATTTTAAATTTAAAGGGCAAGTTCATCCCAAAATGAAAATGCTGTCATTAATTACTCCCCTCATGTTGTTCCAAACCCGTAAGACCTTCTTTATCCTTAGAATACACATGAATAACTTTTTTGATGACAGAATGCTGTCAGATTTCCTTCATAGACTGCCTTTGCAACTACCACTTTGACGCTTAAAAAAAACAATTAAGAGACCGGTACAGAAATAAGTGTGTATGTGCACATTTACTTACCTAGATGAAATCCCATGCGAAATCCACAATATTTTTCAGGAGAGAGGCAACCTTTGGATTAACTGTTGCAGACTTTTTATTCACCACCTTGCCCGTCTTCTTTGAGACCACCTTGCCTCTGCAGGTCTTTGAGCCTCTTTCTGGGTTTATTCCAACGAAGCGTCTAAAAACAAATATTTAACAAATTACCATAGTATGCAAGAATCATGTGTCAAAATTCTTATGAAGATGATTCTGAGTGTCATACCTTTGAAGAAACTCCAATGTGCAAGAAGCCTCCTCTTGATACTGCAGGTTGAAGACGTAGTACACAGCAAACAGTGTTGCAAGTGCAGTCAAAAATGAAGACTCAACACACTCACAAATAACACGGCCCTCTAGGCTTATCATCCATCGTACAGCATTTGTCTCCTCTGCCATACCTAGAATAAAAACAGCAATAATCATAATAAAACAAACCAAAAATATATAACAATAATGAAAACATTGGCACAAGTAATTTCAAGATTTGCCTTTGAGAAGACTACATTGTAAAGGGATAGTTCAAAAATGAAATTCTGTCATAATTTCCTGCTATACACAAAGGAATATATCTAGAAGAATGTTTGTAACCCAACAGTTGTGGGGCAGCATTGACTTCCATAGTAGGTGTGTAAATATTCTGACGCATTTGAGCTTTATAATAACAGTGAACAGAGTTCACGAGCTGAAGAAAGTGCTCGGATGCGTCAGGATATTTATTAAAATATCTCCCATTGTGTTTATCAGAAAGACATAAGTCAGATACACCTAGGATGGCTTGAGGGCGAGTAAAGCTTGGGCTAATTTTAAAGTGAACTAATCCTTTAACATCCTAATAAGAAACTCACCCAGCAAAATGAGACGAGGACTTGCAGGTAGATTACGTTTCTTCTCAACATCAGCTGCAGATGCCGCAACCTGTGGAGGACAGACAATACACAAGTCAGAATACATAATATCATTTAGCAAATTAGAAAGAAGAAAACTAAATACTCACATCTGCATGCAACACCAGTCCATCTTCGTGTTCCTTAAAATGGGACATTAGAAGCTTGACATGCAGGAGTGCCATCTCTGTGTTTTCAGACTGGGACAGGACATCCTTCACCTTTTCATTCTTTGATTTGTTCTTGAAGTACTCAATGATAGCCTTTCCACATTCAATCATGGACATCTCGAAAGTATTCAGAACATCAATGTCAGTTAGCAACTTGAAGTGGGCACAGATAGACTTCTGGTGGAAGAGGTATGGCCACTGGCTCCTAATGCCTTCAACTGAAGGTGCTGGCATGGAATTTAATTGCTGACGTAAAAGACAGAATGTAGTTTCCATGAGAGTTTTTACTTCTGCTCTCTCTACACCTCCAGTTCCCTCATGGCTGTAAATCTCCTGTAGTCTTTGACGTTTGGACTCTATTGTCTCTGCTGTCTCTTCAGGTGGAAGCTGCGGTTCAAATCTCACACAGCCATAGGTGTCCGTTGGTCCTCTTTTGCATCCTGAGTTTGGCTTTGCTCTATGACAGACAAAGCTGCTCTCACGGTTCAAATTTTCAACTCGAGTCTTCACTTGGATTAGGAGTGATGTATATCCCCCTCCTATTAATGAGCCATTTGGAAATTTGTCTCCAAAAGTGTTAGGGTATTCCCTTACAATCTTTTGACAGATTGTAAAACACTGGGCACGTGTTGGGCAAAGTTCAAACTTGCGCATCTCGTCAACCAAAACTCTAACCATTTGGCGCCTTTCTGCAGGTTTCGGTCTTTTTCCTGTAGAGGTTGCGGTTCGGATTTCAGGAGGCATGTTGTCCCAAGGGACTTTAAAAGTTTCAGCCCACATCTTGGAAATGCTGGCCATTTGTGTAGAGGTCAGGCTTGGCCCGGAAGTCTCTGAGTGAGATGCAAGGCAAGACAGGTTGTGTGTTGCGGTTGACGGAGAAGGTGAAGAACACACTGATGGAGCTGGTGGTACTTGTAAATTCAGAGTGACCATCTCTGTTTCTGAAAGAATTTAAAATATCACAGCTTAGAGAAAAAGTAGTAAAGAGATTAAACAAATTATATATATATATATATATATATATAGATATATATATATATATATATATATATATATACCAGTTATATTTGTGATTAGCTTCAAAATATGCTGAAAGTACAACAAGAAATGTATACTTGATAAATTATATAAAACGATTCAAGGCCTCGAAGTATGGACAATAAATTTGTTTATGTGTTTTGTTGTAAAAAATGTTGTACACTAAAACAGATACTCATTTAGATTAGATGAAGATTAAAATGTCATCATACCTGATTTAAACATTTGAAGAAGCTTTCTGATTTGAATTACAGGTAAAATTTCCTTAAGGTCTTCTTGCTGAACATATTTGAGGTCTTCTTTGCATTGGAGTCCTGAGCTTTGAAGACTGGAAATGATCTGTTGCAGAATGTCAGAAGACAGGCTGGGCAATGCCTGAATAATTATACGTTCAACCTCCTCAAACCAGCAAGACATTGGTCTACAGAAAAGAGAAAAGAGTGGTGCAGAATTAGTACAGGCATGCCACACGCAGTGTACTCAAGCAATGGGTAGTAATCCAACATATTCCTTAAATCTACACAGCATGTTCTTTCTGCTGGTGTAATTCTGTAAACACCCATGTTTGGAAGGCGAACAGCCTGATATTCCTGAGTAACAAAATGTAAAGACACATGCTGATGAATAATAATAATTAGCTTGATCTTTCCAACTACAAGCCCCTCATCAGAGTCACTGATCAATACAAACATGTTCTTTTTGTATTTTGTGCCTCTCACGGTAACATCACTGGCTACCTCAGTATTCATAGGCTCAAAGTTCATATTTGAAACTGAGCGTCTGATGTCTTCATTGTAATCATCAGGGTAAAACTCTGTACTTTTCTCTACTTCAATGTCTTGTGGGAAGTAGCTGCCAGCATACAGATATGCCTGAAGAAGCTGATGCTTCTCAGCGAGTGTTCGAAATAAATTCTTAAAGTTATGTGATTTGCGAGCACACTGTTTGAAATAGGAGTGTTTGCTTTCAAATCGCATAGTCCACAAACGAATTAGAGGGCCAAAGTGAAAAATCAGGTCAGGATAGTGACTGATATAATGGTGTTTTGGTTTGAGTGGATGATTGGGAAAAGACTGCCATCGAGTATGCAAATACTCATCAATTAGAACCCGCAAGTAAGCTATCTGACCAGTGGACACAGCTGGTGCACATACAAGTTCTACTATTTCTCGTAGTTGCAAAATCAGCTGCCAGGTCTCATTTTCAGATGGGTTTACAATCTTGTCTCCAATCAATCCTGGCAACATCCTAAGAAAATACCAGTTTTGAACTGCAAGGCCAGAAAGTTTCTCACTCCCTGGAACAACATCACTAGGTTTGTTGTTTGCATCATTACCCAAGTATGTGAAATGATTTATTCGTCGATTCAACTCCTGGTAAGTGAACAGCTTCTCCACTGTGACAAGACGATTAATGTACAATGCTAAATCGTATGATGCAACACCTTCAAAAATATCATGCCCCAGACAGGGGGGTAGCCCAGGCTGACATACATGAAAGTAACGGAGTACATTAAACACAGAGTCAAATTTGACACCTCCAGTGGCATTGGATGTAGCATCACTTGTCTGACTTTGAACAAGATCCTTGTATGACTGTACAGTGCGTTTACTTACTTTGAATAAGGGATCTTTTTTAAATGTTTCCCTATCTATATTGCAGTATCTGCAAAAATTCACACTTTTTGAGAAATTTTCCACAAATCCACCAATGCCATGGGAGCCCAGATTATCCCCACAAATTGCAGATAGCGTTCCCCTGTACACTGTTCCATCAGGCAAAGTAATGCCACTTACCTCGATGTCTTTAAGGTCTTTGATGAGAGGGCTAAACAATTTATCCTGGCCAAAATACTTGAAGTCCTGCTCCCTGCAAATCAAAACAAGCTGCATCTGGTCAATGCGTGATCTATGATGTGGAGGAATATCTGCAAGAGTTGCATATACACAGAGTAATTTATGTTTTTTCCTGCCAGATCCCAGTGGGTTGGCTACTTCCAAAGCATCCTGATAAAGAATTAAACTAAAGGATGAAGCGTCTGTATTGAGCAGCTCATTACCTTTTAAGTTGCTTCCGTCCCATACATCATGAAGAATATCGTGAGGACGGACACCAGAAAACACTTGTTTCCGATGTTCTGTAACCGTATCAATCTGTAATAGAGAACCAATTGTTTCTTTAATCGAAACATATTGAGAAAAACACTCTTTGCCTGCCTCATTTGTCCCAAGACAAAGTGGAACTGGTGCTACATAGTTGAAGGTATTCTTAAAAAATTTCTTTCTTTTTTGATCAGTTTTAAGCTTTTGTGAATTACAAGTCTGAAAGAGATTTTCACTTTGCAAAATTTCAAAAATAGAATTTATGTCTGCTTCTGAAACCTCCAATGCACTCAATTTTTCTCTCAATTTAAAAAGTAGGTGCAAGTGACTCCTTTCATGAATTTCCTGAAGGTGATCAACAATTATTTGAACAGTGGAGGATGGAATCAGACATTTTGATTGCAATTTGAGATAAAATAGAGCAAGATGTCTCAAAAACTGATTTGCATCCACACTTTCACCAAGTGTGTCTTGTTCCACACCATCAGTATCACTGCAAAGAAAATCCTGTGGCATTTCAAGATGCTGTTCAGAGCACTCATTCATGCCATGAGGAAGTGCAACTAAATCAATCAGGTTTACCTCTGAACAATCAGTGTTTTCTAGATACATGTGCTGTAAAAGTGGACACAACTGAAAAAGACTTGTCACATTGCTGAAATGGACATGAAACGCTTCTTCCCTCTCTAATGTGAGTTTTAAGATGCTGATAAAATCTATTTAGAGTTTCACACCTGACTGGACACAAATCAACATGACATGTTAATTCAAATGAGGTAAATGGCATAGATTTGAGCTTAGATTTCCCCTCTTTATGTCGATAACAGTGAGTTTTGAAAGCTGAAAACTTTTTGAAACTCTTATTACAAGCTGGCAATGCACAAGTAAACCTGACATTCGCGACATGAATGTGAATGCGCATGTGTCTCACAAATGCAGGCAAAGTACTGCATGTGTGTGCACAAAATTTGCAAGTATGCATTTTACACTATGGAAGAGCACAATCCAGCTATCAAACACACGTGTTTTAACTTTGAGGAAGTTAATATTTAAGTGAATTTCATCTGCTATATCGACGGCTCAATGTACGTAACGTAGTTGGAGCAAATTTATCGATTGAAAAAGTATACTGTTAAAACGATTGTGCTCATAAAATGTACAAAGCCAACATAATATAAATTTAGATTACCTCGAGTTGCTTTAGACGAGACTTGACATTTAATATGTGCAGATAACGTGCCGTGAGACGGACATGTGCAATTCACTCGTGCTAAATAACCTCACTTCCCCCACCGTGTAAAAAAAAAAAACACACTGCCAAAAGGCGGCAAAATCAAAAACCTAACGTTACTTGATAAAATAATCCAACGAACGCACTTATTTTACATTTTCCTCTATATTAGGGCACATTTTGCACAATAAAAGAACAAAAATATAAGCAACACAGGCGAACACACACTTAACTTTGAGGAACAATACATTTAGCTGTCTTAAGCAAAATTAAAAGTAGTTTAATAATCTTAAAATTGATTACATATTTTAGATTCACTCGTGGTCTACTACCTGCAAATGATATTTAAGATGAAAACTGTGCAGATAACTTCCACTGAGAAAGACGTGTGCTTTACAATTCACTCGCGCTAAAGAACATCACTTCCCCCTCTGCGTAAAAAAAACGTTACCGCCAAAAGGCGGCAAATTCAAAAACCTACTTAATAAAATAATCCAACGATTGCACTTATTTTACATTTCCCTCTATATAAGGGTAACAATTGCCCAATAAAATAACCAAAATATTCAACCAGCTGCAAGCACACACACGCACACACACACACACACACACACACACATAACGCTTAACTTTGAGGAACAATAAATTTAGCACATCCACTGTTTTAAAGCGCACAAATTAATTAAATTAATAAGATCAAAAGTGAGCACACTTATTTTAGATTCACTCGTGAACTACCTGTAAATGAGCATCAACTTCACACTTGATGTAAACTGCAGATTCCACTGAAAAGTCGTGTCACTCACTATTATTACTCTTGCCGTTCCTATACCCGCCCCCACAGATCACGTGCTAATTTACGGTAAGAAACTGTTATTTTAGAAAAACGGTTCAATACTGTAAATTTCTGCTGTAAATTTACAGCATTTTTTTACAGTGTACGAATATTTACGTATCTTTTATATCATTAAGATATTTGTTATCAATGCATTTTTGCAATTTTATCAATAAGCGATTTAGATTTGTAGGTCCCTTAACCTACCCCCAAACCTAAAATTTGTATCATTTTGCTAATAAGAAATTTAGATTTTATACCCCTTAATCTACCCCCACACATAAAACTACCAATTTTATAGCGAATATAAAAGGATATAAAACGCAATTGACCGACATATGCAGGAAAATAACCGTTTTAGTAACAAT
Organism: Schizopygopsis pylzovi; assembly: GCA_027422435.1. Lineage (NCBI taxonomy): Eukaryota > Metazoa > Chordata > Actinopteri > Cypriniformes > Cyprinidae > Schizopygopsis > Schizopygopsis pylzovi. The sequence continues at coordinate 4,286,527 of CM049819.1, forward strand.
TTAGCATTAAAAATGTTATAGTCCCTAATCCCACTCCTACATCTAAACCTAAACATAGCTATTTCTGTAGCATTACAGTATAAGAAAAACATGACAGACAGATAAATGCAATTAAAATATTTTTTTTATTGCAAAAATGTCAAAAGCACTACCAAAAGTAATCCAAATGACGATGCGTTGCAGTCGCAGTCCTCTCTGGCGGAATACAGTAGGTTTTTGTGAGGTGCAGAGCAGAATTTATGTTGTTAATCGCTGAAAATATGATCTAGATTATTCTCCTGATCCTCTCGCTCTCAGTGAATTTCTGAAGGCCGCGCGTGCTTGACTGCTTGCATCATTCAAACGCAACTCGCCAGAAACACGGCATGTAGCAATCTGAGGGTTAGAGTATCCCGCCATAAAGCCTGTCGTTTGAAGCGGCAACATTTGAATTTTGAATTTGTAATGAACGCGTTAGTGAGCGCGGGCTTTGCTGTTAACAGTCACTGGACTCGCTGCTCGGGACGGAGATGATGAAGATCGCCGAATGAAGGCTTGGATTTGGGTCTGTTCCTAGCAGCAGTGTTGCCAGATTGGGCGGTTTTGAATTTGATTGTGCGGGTAAATATTGGCTTGGGCGGGTGGACAAAATTTGGGCTGGTTTGGGGTCAGTTTGGCGGTGTTCAAACATATACATTTTATAGGCTAATTGGTTAACTTAGGGTTAGGGTTAGGGTTAGGTTAGGGTTAGGGTTAGTTAGGGTTAGGGTTAGCCTAACCCTACACTGCATCCAATCAGTCTTCATGATTACTTTACTAAACACACGGCACACTGCAAACACGACTGGTGCTGATGTTGACGTTGCAGCCACACTTTTAGCCAATCACGATCAGCAGACAGACGTGATGATTCGACAGGTTTTTACAGCGATAACGGATCTGTATTGGGGGATACACCTGTTATAGGGATAGATGACAGGAAGGGTAACGTTATATCACAGCAACTCTGAAATCAGAGCACAGTTAAATTATTTAATAAAAATCTATTTATATACGGTCCTGTCCTTTATCTTTTAAATGTAAACGGTCCAGATCCTTGAAAGCAGCTGGACTTGTTAGTTTTGACTGTGCAAAGTTCTGTATTATGTTCAATATGAACTTAACGAAAGACTTCCTCTAGTTCTGTGTGGAATTATAGAGGGACAGGAAGGTAAGCACATTATTGTTGTTATTTTTAATTGTTGGATTATCATACAGTACGCATCAATGAATGGCCTCGTTTTTACTGTCATGATGTGCCTGAAAGAGTGTGAAATACCTAATTATGTTGCTTATTCCAATCAATGGGACATTTTTGCATTTCAATTCTGACTGTTGGCATTCGAAATCATTTTATTTTCGAGGGTATCGGATAATTTCTTGATATATTTTTGGGCGGGTTTTTGTGAGCTTTTGGGCTGGAAATCGTCAATCCTATCTGGCAACACTGCCTCGCAGTCATATGGATTCCGAAGATCTGGAATACAGCGCACAAATAAAATTGTTTAATTTTGTAATTATGTTGCGGTTTTGGTGTTTTTTATAGTTCTATTGTCAGTCACAGCATGTCGGAGAAAATGCTTTTTGTGGCCCATGGCAAACATGACAAGTAAAGGTTAAACTTTTCAAAGATTTCAAATATTTATTTATTTTAAGGTATAAAGTGAAGTCTTGTTTAACATTATGTAGGCCTTTTATTGGAAACGAACTGGAAGCAGAAATCACACAGCAAAACGAAATGTTATCATTTTATATTAAGTAAACGAGTAAACAATTTATTGATGCAATTGAAAACAAGGTAATTGATAACACAACTAATAATAAAATGAATGCCGCAGTTTCAATATTCATAAGGATTTATTTTTAGAGGTCATGGATATGTCAGTTTTGTACGTTTAAATGCTCAAAATACGTAAGTATTTGTATGTTTAGATGCTGAAAATACGTCAGTATTGTAAGTTTTAGTGCCCGTAAAAACGTAAGTAAATGTACAATTTATAGAACCACATTTTACGTAAAATATATATGAATTATCATGAGATAACGTTGTGTTTTCACAACCGCTGGCCAACTTATAAAACGAAACTAAAATTAAAACATATTTGAAAGCAAGGGGGCCCTCTGGTGTTTCGGGGGGCCCTACGCAGCTTGCGTATTCTGCGCATAGGGAGGATAGTCTCTGCGTCTGGTGATACGCATCGTGCTTGGTCTCGTCCAGTTCATGCCTCTCACGTATGCGCTCTCGCACCTCACACTCATTTTCTTACAGAGTGAAAAACATTGCAGAGCAGAGAGGACTCTGACAACGAGCTGACAGACACTACAGAGCAGGTCACTTTTGATAATAGGAATCAAAGTCTCAGCATTCAAATGGTTAGTTTTATTAAAAATTTCAAACGATACAGTTTTGGAGCTCTTTAGTGGCGTGACGGTTCACGCGTGCTCCCACTTTGCCTCAGTTCAAGCGAAGCATTATTTAATTAGCATGAAATAGCTGAACATTGAATGAACATCCAATCCATGTTGAAAGATACACTTCTACAACGTACTGAATGAGAGTTTCAATGCCGGAAAGACAGCAGCTTGAAAACACTGTCACATAACTTCAGAAAATCCATCCTGTGTCCATAAACTAGCGAGAGAGAAAAAAAGTACACTAGAGGGGAATTTTGTAAACATTACATTTATATATTTACTCATCATTGCTCTTTTTTGTAATAATTAATACAAATGTATAGGTATTATACTGTTATACAGATGGTCTAATATGAACTTGTATACAAATCAATTGTTGCGTTTAGCCTTAACAATAGGATAAACGTAACAAACTGTAGGTTTGTTAAGAAAAATTGAGAAAAAAAACATTTTTTAATTAAGTTTTTGAATAGTAAGATTATTTTTTTTTTTTTTATCTTCTGCTCACCTTGCCTGCATTTATTTGATCCAAAATACAGAAAAAGCTGTAATATTGTGATTTGTTTTCACTATTTAAAATAACTGCTTTTTATTTGAATAATAAAATGTAGCCTAATTGATTTCTGTGATCAAAGCTAAAATTTCAGCATCATTACTCCAGTAACATGATCCTTTAGAAAGCATTCTAATATGCTGATCTGCTGCTCAAAAAAAATTATTATTATAAATATTTAAAACAGTTGAGTACATTTTTTCAGGATTGTTTTAAAGGAAAACTACACGTTTTTTGTAAATAGGCTAATTTTACAACTCCCCTAGAGTTAAACAGTTGAGTTTTACAATTTTTGAATCCATTTAGCCAATCTCCGGGTTTGGTGTTATCACTTTTAGCTTAGCTTAGCATAGATCATTGAATCGGATTACATTTACATTTATTCTTTTAGCAGATGATTTTATCCAAAGCAACTTACAATTGAGGAAAACAATAAGCGATGCATTATAAAGAGGCAAACAGACACAGGAAGCTGCTTGTAATACAAATTTCTAGGCATTGTTCAGAGCAAATTCTAGCCAGAAAGGGAGAGGTTAAAGGAAAGAGAACAAAGTTAAGGAAAGAGAGCAACGTTTTTTTAAAAATGAAGTCAAGTGATGTCGGAAGATATGAGTTTTCAGGTGTGCTTGAAAATTGTCAGGGATTGAGCATTGCGGATGGCGATGGGAAGTTCATTCCACCAGCCAGGAACGGTGAATGAAAACGTTCTGGAGAGTGATTTTGAGCCTCTCTGTGATGGCACCACGAGGCGTCGCTCACTCGCAGATCTCAGACTTCTGGAGGGGATGTAGATTCGTAATAGTGAGTGGAAGTAGGCGGGGCTTCTGGAGGGGATGTAGATTCGTAATAGTGAGTGGAAGTAGGCGGGGCTTCTGGAGGGGATGTAGATTCGTAATAGTGAGTAGAAGTAGGCGGGGCTTCTGGAGGGGATGTAGATTCGTAATAGTGAGTGGAAGTAGGAGGGGCTTCTTGAGGGGATGTAGATTCGTAATAGTGAGTGGAAGTAGGCGGGGCTTCTGGAGGGGATGTAGATTCGTAATAGTGAGTGGAAGTAGGAGGGGCTTCTTGAGGGGATGTAGATTCGTAATAGTGAGTGGAAGTAGGCGGGGCTTCTGGAGGGGATGTAGATTAGTAATAGTGAGTGGAAGTAGGCGGGGCTTCTGGAGGGGATGTAGATTCGTAATAGTGAGTGGAAGTAGGAGGGGCTTCTTGAGGGGATGTAGATTCGTAATAGTGAGTGGAAGTAGGCGGGGCTTCTGGAGGGGATGTAGATTAGTAATAGTGAGTGGAAGTAGGCGGGGCTTCTGGAGGGGATGTAGGCTGTTCTATATGCAAGCATCAGTGTCTTGAACTGGATGCGAGCTGCAACCGGGAGCCAGTGCAGGGAGATAAAGAGAGGTGTGACATGGGCCCTTTTGGGTTTGCTAAAGACCAGTCGTGCTGCTGCATTCTGAATCAGAATCCGATAAGACCATTAGCTTAAAAATTACCAAAGAGTTTCGATATTTTTCCTATTTAAAGCTTGACTCTTAAGTTAACGTCGTGTAGAAAGACCGACGGACAATGAAAAGTTGCGATTTTCTAGGCTGATATGACTAGGAACTATACTCTTATTCCGTTGTAATAATCAAGGAACTTTGCTGCGTACCATGAGTGCAGCAGGCGTAATGATATTACACAGAGCCTGAAAGTAGTCCCCTGCTATATCATAACTAGTTACCTAACTGGGGACTACTTTCAGGCACTGCGTCATAGTACACTATCAATAATAGTCAATAATACATATATATATATATATTAGTGGTGGGCATAGATCATTTTTTTTAATCTAGATTAATCTCACTGTAATCTTGGAATTAATCTAGATTAATCTAGATTAAAATGGCTCATTTGAATTCTGCCGAAGGCATTCAGAATATGTGTGTTACCCAAATAATGACTAAAAGTAAGTCTTTGAGAATGGGTTTCTCAAGCCAGGTGGCGCATTAGACCAGGGGCTCATCTCCTGTTTCCAAAATGCATCACAAACTGCTTGAGAAAGCTGTTCTGCTATGATAATTGGTGATGAAAATAAATTATGTTCAATAAGATGTACTTGTGTTTACTAACTGTTTATTCAGTTAAACATGAATTTTGAACTGTAGGCCTACATAAGAGGTCGTGATGAACTGTTTACAGTTTCCATTGGGAAGCTTTTAAAAATAAATTTTTCACCGGAGCCTGTCCTGCAGCAAACGCGCTTCCTCTCTCCACACAAACACTTCAATAGCGCACATTTCTCTAGGTTAACATCATATTGAGCGGACATGTAAAGTTGCTACTACATACATCTTTCAGATGAAAAGCCATATTTGAGGTTGATGAATGATATGTGAGCGTTTGGATGTCCTGCCCGAGTGTATTACCACATAGACCATCCGTTAACAATCTGTCCATCACGGACTGCGTCATTCACTTAACCAGCCACACCAAAGCAAACAGGAGGAGAGCATAAAGAGACAGGGCAACTAGAATTGAGTTCAGAATTAAAATATACAGTTTATAGTTTATTTATATAAAAGGTATATTTGTGTGTAAAGTTGGATATCTATTCCCGGTCCCGCCCACTCCCGATTAAATATTTTCCTCTCCCGTCCCAATCACGTAATTCGTAGCGATTTTGTTTCCCATCCCGCGGGATTCCCGAAAAAATGCCAGCCTCTAGTTCGAAGACTCGTTCTCGCCCCCCTACAGTGCAATTCATCCGCGCTAAATTATCAGGGTGAAAGTCATCATAGCTTGCGTAGTATAGACCCAGCTCCCAACCCAACTTTGAGAACAGATTAACGGCGATATTTTTTTTATCGCCCGATAAGAGTCTCACGTTAACGCAGCACGTTAACGCCGATAACGGCCCACCACTAATATATATATATATATATATGTATATATATTTTTTTTTTGGGGGGGGGGGTAGAAATTAACTTTTATTTAGCAAAGATGCTTTAAATTGATCAAAAGTGATGATAAAATCATTTAGAATGTAACAAAAGATTTATATTACAGATAAATGCTGATCTTTGGATCTTTCTATTCATTAAAGAAACCTGAAAAAAATTATACTCCGTTGTTTTCAGCATAATAATAATAATAATAATAATACATGTTTTTTGAGAAGCAAATCGGAATATTAGTATGATTTGTGAATGATAATGACTGGAATAATGATGCCAAAAATCCAGATTTAAAATCACAGGAATAAATTACATTTTTTAAATATTCAAATAGAAAGTTAAATTAAATAGTAAAAATGTTTTACAATATTAATGCTTTTGCTGTATTTTGGATCAAATAAAGGCAGGCTTGGTAAGCAGAAGAGATTTATTTAAAACCATTACAAATCTTACTGTTCAAAAACCTGTGACTAGTGCACTGAATCGCAGGCTCGTTAATTAATCCTGAATAATTCTCACTCCAGGCTGAACTCAAAAGCTGGCAGCCCTGTTTGAAGTAAGTTGAAGTTTTAGGTTTCCTGAACAACATTTACAAGATTCACTGTAGCCTACAAGTTAATGTTAGATCTTTTGCTCCAGTCCCTGGTTAATGAGGTGATAGGAGTAAGAGAAATAAGTTCAATAGACAAACATTTTAAGTTACAGTAGAAATGTATAGTTTGTACTTGTCTTGCCTTTGTGTTACGGGATTCCCTTTTGTCATCTTCGTTGTAGAAAGGTTTCCCGAGGTTGCTGATTGGCTAACAGTTCGGTGATCGTTTGTATTGAAGTCTTGGGAAGCCAACGGTTGGGCTTTGGCTGACAAGTGGTTTTGGAGTCCGTTGCTAGTTAAAGTTTGAAGCGGGTGCAGTCAGAGCTGGCAAACTTAGCTTTAGAACATAAACTCAATGGAAAGAAAAGAAACAAAAGTAAAAGAATAAAAGGATGTAGCGAGACTAGGTGGTTTTTCGTCTCATCGTGGTGTTAAGTAGTAGCTGGCATGTAGGCCAGAGCACGCTCAAAGAGCGCTAAAAGGCCGTATCAAAGCAATAGAGAAGAGAGCAGAAGAGGAAGGGAAGAGGAAGAAAAAGAAGGTGTCCTGAGTTTTTAAACTCGGCTTTTGGACACCTCCCAAATTGAAATTGCTATAGTAACAGAAGCTCCACCGTGCAACAGAATAACAGTGACAGGACAGGACAACAAAATAACAATATACAAATAGGCAATGTACAAAATGGCAAAAACACAATATACAATTATGTGTGAGGTCTGACATGCAAATTTGAAAACAAAAAAATAAGTATGTGTGGTGAATAAATAATTGTTTAATAGTGTTGTGTGTTCCACGTTTAATGACAAGTGTTCATGAGATGGATTGCTTGGGGAAAGAAACTGTTTCTGTGTCTGGTCGTTCTGGTGCTCAGAGCTCTGTAGCGTCGACCAGCAGTCCGGACTGCCCTCCGTAGTCTTCTGAGGTCAAATTTGGTGGCTGAGCTGAACCAGACAGTTATTGATGTGCAGAGGACTGATTCAATGATGGCAGAGTAGAACTGTTTCAGCAGCTCCTGTGGCGGTTGAACTTCCTCAGCTGGCGAAGGAAGTACAGCCTCTGCTGGGCCTTTTTCACAATAGACTTAATGTTATTGTCCCACTTCAGGTCCTGAGAAATTGTGGGACCCAGGAATCTGAATGACTCCACTGCAGTCACAATGTTGTTCATGATAGTGAGTGGGGGGAGAGCAGGGGGGTTTCTCCTGAAGTCCACGATCATCTCCACAGTTTTGAGCATGTTAAGCTCCAGGTTGTTAAGACTGCACCAGACAGCCAGCTCCTTAACCTCCTGTCTGTAAGCAGACTCGTCAGACTCGTTATCGTCTTAGATAAGGCCGATCAGTGTGGTGTCATCTGCAAACTTCAGGAGTTTGACAAAAACTGTCTTTCAAATTATTTCATGGCCACAGACGTTAGAGCCACCGGTCTGTAGTCATTAAATCCAGTAATTTTAAAATCCAAACTTCCCAAAATGGTTTGTGCTTTGGACAAGACCAAACAATTTGATTATGATTGCCAGATTGTACGCCACATTTCTTCAAATATTTGTCAGAGAATCTTGTATTCATCTTTGCCACAATTTGTGGTATCATATCTTAAGATGATTTTCCATTTAAATTCTCTCCATATATTTGAGATAGTCACCCTACGAGCCTCACGACAAATATCTGCCCAATCCATTTCTACCTCCCATCGTTCTTTATATGCAGAAGAATTACTTGAATGAAGTAACAACAGTGTCTGATATCATTTAGAGATAAACTTCAGAACTATATTACTAATCAATGATTTCTCTACTTCGTTTGGATTAACAATCTCTTCCCAATCTTTATGTTTTGTAAGAAAGTCTCTTATTTGTAAATACTAAAATTAAATATATAACACATGATGAAGATGCATGTTTTTTGCGGGGGTGTTTAAAGCACACCCTTCTTCAGTCCTCCAGTGTTGAGAAAATATAGTGTTGAAATATCTGAGAAAACATTTTGGGTTCCATTTTGAATCATTTCACAGAAAAATTACACTTCCTAATGACCAAGCATGTGAAAGCTCCTCAATGTATTGATCAATGTTTTACGTCAGTGGGTTTTAATCCTGGTCCTACTACTGCTCTGCACAGTTTGTCTGTCTCCTTTATCTGACACACTCGTTTCAGTTCAGCAGTTGATCCAGATGTCATGATGCAGATATTCTTAGGAGTGAATTAAGAAGTGAAAAGTCCCACATGACGAAACACCCACATTCGTCATAAACATATGCAGAAAATATGCGGGGGCTCAAATATTAATCATGTGAGTCAAGTTAATCAAAAGTTAATCAGTTAATAATTTTTAATGACAGTGACATGTCCCAGGGACCATTTGCATTGACATTTACAGCTAAGAGAACTTAGAATGTTTTTGCTAGTATTTTGTCAATTTAACGAGCCTGGAAAAATGAAATATATCTGGAGAAGATGTGAAGTTACAGAAAACACACACATTTATATATTTTACAGGCTACAGTCATCTGTGAGTATTTTATCCAGTGATGCCCACTCGTGTAGCAAACAGCTTGATATTTTGCAAGAGGTTATTGCAGGACATAATGGGTATACGTGTCAGTAAATGGGGAGGAAAAGCAAAGATTGGACAGATTTTTGAAGATGTGTGAAGATGAAGCACTAATAAAACATTAATATGTTCAGTCTTAGAGTTTTTTAAACTAACAATATAAAGGTTATTCTATGTTTACTTTATAAAAGTCCATTACCACATCCATCCATGACCTGAAGGTGTATGTTCTTACGATTATAAGACCTTTTATTTGCTTTAAAAAAAGTATCAATCAGACGACAAGAGGCATGTAGTAGATTGTGTTCAACAGTTTTATCACCAAAGTTTTGATCATGTTGATAATTTAGAGGCTATAGAAATCTGTGTATGAAATAGGATGAAGCTAAACTTTATATGGGCAAAAATGCAAATCATGATATAGCCTACTGAAATCATACATTTCTTTTTGCTGTAAATTCCTTTATATATTTCATAAAATGAATTAATGTGTGTTTATTGCAAAGCTCCATGAAAAATTCCACAGGAAAAAAAAAGTCAGGTTTGGAATTTAAAAAAGTATGAGGGTGCACTAACATTATTCATTGGGCTCGTTTGTTGAACTGCAGTCCTGTGAGCACTAGGTGGCCCTGTTCTCTTCATTTATTTTTGTCTCATTCACTTTCTCTCTTTGATTATCACTTGCTGTCAGTCGGTGAGGGAGGCATCATCTGCTACAGGTCAAAAGTAAGGGCAGATACATAGGTTTAAAAAACAGCAGGATGTGTGTGTATGCACTTATGCATGATGTGAAAGTCGCTGGTCTCAGGTGAGATGCCCGAAACAACCGAAACCACATGACCTCTCTGTGGGAAGTGAACACACTCGCCTTAGGGCCTGTAAACAGTAGCGCGGGGCAAAAGTTCAGGTCATGTGCAACTGTCTGTCATCACTTGACGAAAACAGATGCATCTGATGTTTTGGAAAACTTGCTCTCACATTCAGTTTAGTTAGAATATAATTAATGCACAGCTTTGATTTATTCGTCTTAAGTCGTTACCGAGATCTTTAGCACATTAGCACAGAGGTCAAAAGTTCAACTGCACCTGCACCCTCTAGTGGAAGAATTCAGCCCGTTATTATACAAATAATCATGACACGTGTAATTACAGCTTTAGAGTGCACACAAACACAAATATCCTCCATCTGTTTGTTTAATATTTGTCTTGGATCTGATTACTCTTGATCATTCTGACTGGATGGTGTCCAGTGCTACAAATACAAGCTTATTTCTGCTCAAACAGAGCTGTGTATGAAACAGATTAGAGTTTATTTTACTGAAGAACATTATGCATCCTAAAATTTAGATTTAACTATCTGTTGTGTGCATTTATAAAATGACTGTAATCAAACTAGGTCTATGCTATTTTTATTACAATAGGGCCGGTTATTGGCCCAAATTTAGCTTCCGCTGTTTGATGGCAGGTGTGACTGGTCTCTTCCTAAAAATCACAGTCTAGCACTGTCTAACACCCGTCCTCGTTTCTGCCACACGGAAATGTGTTTTTGACGAGCGGAGGGTAGCGGAGACGAAACACCCTCCATCTTGGTTTTATCTCAATTACCTGCATGAAATTTTGATGTTGGCTTTGAGAGTGCATGGTAGCAATTCAGTTTCTATGGAGCAGATTCAAGATTGATCATGTATATATAATGAGGTCTCGCCTGCAAGCGTGCTGGAGGAGGGAGCGTGAATGTGTTCATGCTGCGACCAAACACACAACAGACACAGTGTCTGCTAGAGGACCTATATCTAGATCAGTTCAGCCATACTACAGTTCTTGCTAGGGCTTATTTCTCAATACATAACATAATATTAGAATTTAAGCTGCTACATATTCTACAGCTATACCATATTGAAATATATTCAAAAAATTAATACTATCAAAACAATTAGATGTAGCTGAACATCTACACAGGTGTTAGTCTCAATTCAGGAATAGCGCTGTAAACATGAACCATAATGCAGTGAATTCTATACAGAGCTGCTATTCGTGTTTTGTAAAGACATTTTACACAAGAAAACATTGTAATGCTATCTGTTGTTATGATTTAGGCCATCGTGTGTTTGTTGGGTGACAATCTTGACTAGTTTTATGGAAGGATAAGATGATTTGAAACAGCGTATTGGTAGTTTTAATGCCTTTTGGATGTGAAATTGACTGCTGTGGCAAGACGAAGTTGGTGAGAAGAATTGTGTGGAGTTCTGGAAAAGTGACCTAGGTATTGATCAATGTTTCCTAAATGTTTTTCTTAATGTTTAACGTACTGTTAAACTTGTAACATTAACATTTTCTTAACGTTTGCTTTATTTTTTTTAGTATGTCAGACTTTGACCTCTTCACAACCCAGCATAGAGATATTATTCATCATGTCTTATATAATATAAACTTAAAAATAGAAGTTCCAAAGAAGTGTTTCAATAGAATAACTATTTTTGTTTCATAAAGAACCTTTCAGTGAACAGTTCTTAAAAAGAACCTTTTGTGGAATGCAAAGATTATGTGGACGTTAAAGGTTCTTCATCATCAGTGTCAGCAAAGAACCTATGCCAAAAATATTAAGAGTGTTGATTCTGAAATTATTGGGGTCTGTCAAATAGAACCTGAGGGTTACATTTTAGTATTTGTCCTAATTGTTTCAGTGTGGAATTTGATTATTCAGATCAAGAAAAACTCTTGTTTGTTTAAGACAACTGAATTGCACAGGGGAAGCTTAGAACTAAGAAAAATGATGCATCAACAAGGCAGAGCATTAATATTCCATGAGAACTGTGCAGCGTAATGTGCGCGAGGTGGAGGGGAAGAATGGAGTTACACTGGAAACGCATTGGCTCTGTGGAGGCCTGTGACGGCGCATCTCCGGGACGTCTGTTCAGATTGCTTTTGTTTTGATGTATCAGTGGCAGCGCATTTACGTGTGCCCGCCTGGGCCGGGGAGACCGACCAGGGCACAAAATGTCTCCTGGCAGTGTCCGATGCGCGGTGGATTTTATGAGTGATTTCACAACACATGCTCTCAGTGAAAATGGACTAATTACGCCGAGAGAACTGGCATGCGGGCCACGAGTCACGGAGCTGGAGTCGTCTTTTTAATGTTACCTTCCATGCATGCGGTCTTTTTGATATAGGCGACACGATTTTAAAAGTGCATGTGCGCATGGAAAATCCTGGCAAATAAATGCGCAACATGTTGAACACAAAAATGGCAATTGCATGGTCCTCTGCCATAGATTTAGGCAAAGCTTCTGTTTGCCAACAGCCTAACTGATATTACGGTCAGCGCGTCTGTACAAGTCTGATCTGATGAAAACACGCGCGTGGCTCGTAGCAATAAAAACAAAACCTGCAAAGAGGACGCGCGCACACAGTTGTCCGATCCATTACTGCGATTTCCTCGCAGGTTGATAGATCACATCGCATCACCTGAACCCCAGCATCTGCTGCTGTTGCTATAGAAACCCGTTACTAGATGCAGCTTGCGTCGACAGTTGACGTCTGCTCTCGGTTAATGCGTCCTGACCGTGACAGTGAACTATCGCACCCGTCCTTCGTTTGATAAACTTCTCACTGTGTTTCTAGATGTTTCACTCAAATATGTTACTCAATGTTGATGTCATGTCATTATAAAACAATGGAAATGATTTGTCCATTTTAATGTCCATTATACCTATAGACTTTTTGCAGAATAATAATGCGCTATGGTTAGCCTATTGTTTTTAATAGCTCTTGTTAACAAAAAGACAAATAAATACTCGATGCGAATTTACATTGGCATTACATTTGTGAGAAATAATGATTAAATACACAACCAATCTATAGGAGTATTATTAAGCCTAAATAAATACAACATTCCCTGTGACTTATATTATTATATTATATTATTATAATTATATTGTGAGGTTCATCAGGGAGCCAGTGGCTGTTTTATTTAAAACAAAAACCCTTACAAGATTAAAGTCCAGAAATCTTACTTAAAAACATAAAAATGGCTTTGGTTGTGTCACACCAACACATAAAATGTCTTCATTTAAAATATTAAGTTTTAACTCAATTTCACACTTTTCCCTAAAAGTGTGGGTAATTACGTTAAACATGGGCAATTACCCTAAAATCAAGACGCATGTGTTGGAACTTCTTTTTTTTTTTAAAGCATTTGTTTAAAAGATAAATTGATTAATAAAATATGCCTTAGGTTAAGCATAATAATTAAACCAAGCTTAATGAAAAGTCAAATGTACAGTGTGCAAATCAAAAATAGTGACACATACTGACAATACAAATGTATAACCTGAATATAAGGATAAAAGCGGATAAATAAATCCAACTTTTTATTTGGATAAAAGCGTCTGATAAATGCATAAATGTAAATAGCACAAGCGTGTAGTCAGTCCATTTTTAAGACTATTCTGGATTTTTTTTGTTATTTATATCTAAATATGGACTGCATTAAAACATCTTCTAATACCTTTGTCCGCGTGTATAAATTATTCATGGGATCTCAGAATCTGGAAAAAGAAGAGATGTTTTTTAGGCGGTCAGAGAGGCTTTACGCCCATTTGAGTGTCCAGACGCGTCCAGATGCATCTCACAGAATCACGGACACGCGGGAGCTGAGCAAACAAGGTAAAGACTGCAGTAATATGTTATCCTTTGGCTATTTGCTGTAACAATGTTTAGTTTGACTCGATTTGGCAATGCTTTCATTAAAATAAATATTCTTTAAATAAACGAGTGTGTTTTTTTATTATTGTTATTTTTATTATTAGGTCTATACATTTGTGTTTAGGCTTTATTTGAATAGGGTCACAAATGTATAACTGTGCTGTTCTCGTCTGTCAGTAACCGAGCGGAATATAGGACCATGAGCGGCAGAGCTTCATCTCCCCTTGCGCGGTGCATTCACAGTTCACGGGCGTCTGGACGCTAACGCGATGCGACAGGGGAACCTTTACAGCAACAAACGGGAGTATAGTATCAGGGAAGGCTGACCGAGCCGTGAACCGCGGCCCTAACACGGAGCAAATTAACATCAACAAAAATAGCGCTGCGTTTTCAGATCGCTTATGTGCGAAGCAGCAAATGCAGCCCGCGGTGTCAGCTCGTCTTTGTGCGGGGATGCATGGCTAATTCCCCCGCTTACCTGAGCAGGTGGCCCCGGGTCACGGCACTGGACCTGGGTGATCCAGATCCAATCGATTTGCTATAGATGCATGCATGTTCCCAGAACTGTGTGTAAGTTTGACCAATACAATTTGAGTTTTATGCCTGTTAGCCTAGACCTTGTCAGATATATTTCAGACCCCAAAAAGTTATATATATATATATAAATAGACAAAACATACTGATGACAATATATATAATATATATATATATATATATATATATATTGTGCAGATATACAAATAGCTAAAACAACAACAACAACAAACCACATAGTTTCAGTTCTCCACATAGTTTATGGTGCACAGAGACCTAATCATTTGAAATTGTATGCTTAAAAGTATTAGGAGTAAACGTTGTTGTGATATATTGGTAAAAATCGGCCAAAACTTTGAAAGTTGTTTATAGTGCACAAAGACCTAAACCTAGTTTTAAATGTTACGTTTTGTTAGGAGAGAAGGTGTACTATCTGTAAACATTATTATTTAGGCTAAGTTTTATTTAACAAATGCTTTAAATGCCTTAAAAAAGGTTACACGTCTTATTTGTGTATTCAATTCCCTCGAATCTCTTTCTGCAACTGTTGTGTTTGCCAACAAGACCAGGAATGTGTGCCTATTAAGAAAATAAATAGAGTGACTTTTGAGTCATTTATTCGAGGACATCAATAAACCTTTTATTTACGCGCAATCATTGCATTCTTCACAATCACTCACATTTCTTTGTCTCATGAAATGTATAGAGAAAATACTGACGCACAAATAGCAGGTGGTTCAAGCTGGCATGACAGAAAAACGACATGCTCAGCCTCCAAAAATCGAGGCATGATTTTAAGAGACACGAGACCACGAGCACGTTGCGCTTGAGATACACGCGTGTGACGCTTCGGCGAAGAGAGAGCGATCAGAGGGCTAGTGATGAAATAGAGATAGCGACGGGCAGAGAGGCAGATGCGTTGAAGAAAAGCGGTCCATTAAGTCAAGGCAAGGGGGGGGGGTCTTAAAAGCCTCTGCTGACTCTGAAGATGAGATGTCAGTGCGCGTTTGAGCCGAGCACATCTTACCCTCCTGAGCTCACATGCACCTGACAGCTAAACCTTCAACACGTCACATCTATATTAGCACAAAACTTTGCTTACAGATCATAACTCCTAGGGCGTATGAAAACGGGGCGGCTACAACACTTTCCTTCTTTGAAATATCATGTGGCTTCAGTCCAATTGAGAAAGTCTTATCTGGAGAGAATATCACATGAATGAGCGTTTGAATGGCACGGTTTTCTGTTTCTATTTGGAAAATAAAACTATTTATACGCAGAAATGGAGTTTGGCGTGCATATAATTTGCAATTTGTAGGTTTGGGGGTGTGGGGTATTATAGACTATATGTACGCCAAAATGCGTATTAAAACCACGTCAAAAAGTGCACATCAAATGCACGCAAAAACCGCATGCAGTCAAACACGTGCATATAGTATTCACGCCAAAGTGAATTTGTGCATAAATAGCACGTAAGGTAAAAGACTGTAAACACGCTGACTGGTCAATGGCAAGTTATATTTACTGTGGAAAACCATAAACTGACATTCCCACAATTCTTTGTATGACACTTATGATTGACTGAATTTCTTTAAAATGTAAATAATTGTATTGTTGTTCGTTTTCATTATATATTTGTGTTTTATGTCCCTTATGATGTTTAATTAGGTCTAATGTTTACTGCATACTCTTAGTGTGTGTTTACCTCAGCTCGTGGAAAAACTCAAATTTATCACGTGTTTCTTTTACTGCCTGCACAGTGGTTATCGGATTTTTGGTGGGGGGGTTAATCGCTTTTTTGGGGTTAAAAGTTAATCGCTTACCCCATGTGTTCCAAACCCATTAAACCTTCATTCATCTTCAGAACACAAATGAAGGTATTTTGGATTAAAACCGGGAGGCTTGTGACTGACCCATTGACTGCCAAGTAGATAACACTGTCAAGGTCCAGAAAAGTATGAAAAGCATTGCCAAAATTGTCCATCTTCCATCAATGGTTCAACCGTAACGTTACGAAGCTACAAGAAAAGTACGCAAAGAAAATAAAAATAATGACTTTATTCAACAAGTCGTCTCCCCTGTAGCGCCATTTGGGAGAGTATGTGCTGAACACAAACTGCTACGCTCTTCTGTGTCAGCCGCACCACACGGATACGTCTTCAATGTTCATTTACGCTTAGATTTGAATGAAGACAGCGTATCCAGTTTGCGGCTGATATGGGGTAAGTGATTAATGACAACATTTTCATTTTAGAGCGGAGTAACGCTTTAATAAAGTTTATTATTTATTGCCAAAAATGTTATTTAAGTTGTAGGCCTACATTATTTTTATGGGTTTGGTTACCATAACTGCCATTTTTACTGTCATTTTTTATAGCAACCGCTTTAGCATAGCACTAAAAACTACTCAAAACTCACCTTTACCAACTTCAAAGAAACACCGTGGCAACCATCGGGACCACAGCATCATAGTGGCGAGATTTGTATGGCCAACAACACTCATATTTTCATCAAAAGTGAAAAAAATCGAGTTTTGTGCCTGCTGTTATCACTGGAGGCATATTACAATTAACATTTAATTATTTAGATTATGTGTTCATGAGTTATTTATTTGTCTGCTCAATTGCATTTTTGCAATTGCCCTTTAGGACAAACAGAGGTGCCACTTTTGCAATCGTAGACTTGTGACATTACAGCCTGTGGACTTATTAATCATCAAAAAAACAGTCTGGAGGCAAAACCTGAAGTCTTTTCTCCAGAATCGTGGGATGGTGGTGGTTTAGATTTATATACCGTTATTTATTTCAACATGACATTCTCCCCACTAGTGGGGATGCATCAGCGCGGTTCTTGTATTCACATCCAAATTTAGATGTAAGCATGTCCTTTTTAGACCACTAGCGAGTAAAAATGGCAAAACTGACCGTTTTCTGGACAATTTTTTTTTGTTGGAATACTTAAACGTTGAAATTCATATAGCGTTTAAACTACTGCAATCAACCTTCGAAATACTCATAGCTATCGATCCACATTCACAGATGCTAAAAATATTTGAACTTACAACATGACACACTTCGCCTTGAAAGAAAAACTATCTGTTCATAAACTCCCATTTTATCAAGCAGGCTTTTCGTCCATTTTTTTCAGAATAAGGTCATCTATAATAAAGAAACAGAGAGAAACCAAGCTCTTTATATCTATTCTGGAGCCCCTTTTAAAGCCATGGCTGAGTGAAATGCTCTCTGAATGTTTTTCACCCTTCCCTGCTGTCCATCACATTAGCACCTCCCCAAAGATCCATTACTGGAGCGCTTTGACGATCTCCAGAGAAGCCCTGGACAGAGATATGGAGAGAGACAAAGCTGACTGTTTATTTGACTGAAAGAGACCTGAACATGACGCATAGCCTATAGCAGTGACGGGCAAACTTGGCCCTTCCAGGCCACTTTCCTGCAAAGATTTAATCCAACCCTGATAAAGCTCACCTGCCTGTAGTCTTCTAGTAGTCTTGAAGACAGTGATTAGCTGGTTCAGATGTGTTAATTCGGGTTAGAGCTAGACTCTTAAGGAAAGTGGCCGTCCTTTGGGTGGTGCAACTGGTGCGGTTGCACCGGGCCCTGCCGCTGTGAGGGGGCCCTGCGACGAATGGACCGAGGGGACACCCCCACCCAACCCCACCCCTCCCCCCCCCCCGGAACTTACCCCCCGAGTTTGCCCACCCCTGGCTTATAGGCTATATTTATATGAGCATGTGAAGGTGCTCTGTGTGATCTATCTGCGTTCCATATAGAATGTAAAAAAATGTAATAAAATCTATTTTTTCTGTCGGAATTTGAATTTAAATGGAATTAGAATTACACGAAGAGAAATTTGCTGAGGATTCAGAGGACTCGGTTTGACTCCAGCAGAGGAGTTTTGCCACAGTTATGTCATTCATTTAGACTAATTATGCCAATTTATTGATATGTAGAAGACTGTCAGCACAGCGAACAGTCAGCGAAACAGATACAGCACCACAGATTGTCTTATTTTCAGAATGATTTGGGGTAACTTGGAGAGTTCATCCACATTTAAGTGTTAAAATAAAGTTGAAAAGTTTGGGGTCAGTTTGGGGTTTTAAAGAAGTTCATACTTTTATTCAGCAAGGACGCATTAAATTAATCAGTGACAGTAAATACATTGATAATGTTGCATGTTATTTATATTGCAAATAAATGCTGTTCATTTGAACTTTCTATTCATAAAAAAATCCTGATGAAAAGGTTTCCACAAAAATGAAACAGCACGGCTGTTTTCAACATTGATAATAATCAGAAATGTTTCCTGAGCAGTAAATCAGCATATTATTAATTCTGAAGGATCATGTGACACTGAAGACTGAAGTAATGATGCTGCAAATACAGCTTTGATCACAGAAATAAAATACATTTTTACAGTATAGTAAAATAGAAGCAAGTTGTCTTAAATAGCAATATTGCACAATTTTGTCCTGTTTTTCGTTCATCTTGATGAGACTTCTTTTGAAAAAAAAAAAATCCTACCAGACCTGAATGGTAAAGTACATAATCCATTTGAACTCTGCACAAGCCTCATGAGCTTGGATGTCTGTCTCTATCTGCTCAATCTGCTTCATCTGTAAACGGTAATCCATCTAATGTGGCTTAAACAGCAAACAGTGTTTGATACTATCTACAGCCCTAGAGAGAGAGAAAACGTATGCATAAATGCGCTCGTTTGAACGCTTGAAGGCATTATTAGTCATAAATGCGAAGTGTGCCTATAAGTGCCAGGTACAATTATAATCTAACAGCCGTGTCAGACATCCCTCCTCTCGCTCCACCTCTGATCCAATCATCTTCTCCTACATCTGTTCTCCACCAATCATATTGGCTCTCCTCACAGCAGACACCAAACCGATGTACCTCCGAAGCCTGCGGGGGGGTGATGGATGTCTAGAGGTCTGCACGGGCTCAAAACTGAAGCCCGAACCCGGCCCGTACCCGAGATTGTCTGACCCAACCCGACCCGACCCGAGCGGCAAGGTTAAATTTAGAGCCCGAACCCGACCCGAGATCCCCCCCCCCCCCAACGAATAGCCAAAAAAAAATGGAAAAAGGCTGCATTTCACGATTGCATGCAAAGAAATAGATTAATCAAGGCTCTGCCATTTCACAAACATTTACCAGTTATGAAAGTTTGTGAACATCAGGTGCAGCGGTCGCATACATTCTGCCGAGTTTATGAATTTTGTATGGACAAGATAATTCTTCCACCGTGCAAATTATGGTCATTTTTTGTCAGTTAAGGCTCGTTAGCATTCTGTCTACTTTAAATCAGACATAAGATCTTAAATAAGATTGTATTTATTTGAATGCATTAATCATTTATTTGAATTAGCGAGAGAGAGAGAGAGAGAGAGAGAGAGACCGAGAGACCGAGAGAAAGGGGAATGTTGCGCGTGCGTGTGAACCTGCGTCTGCGCGTCTCTCTCTACAAGCAATGAGGCTTAGTTACTTCAAAAACAGCGATTTTGCCGCCTCATTGCAGATAAATATAATGTTGTGACTTGCGAGTCAGTAGCCTGTCGAAGCTATTTTACTAATAAAAGTGTCCGTGATGTTTGTGCTCTGCGCGATCTCTGATATCTGTGTGCAATGTGTGTGCGTGCGTCTATGAAAGCAGCAAAGCCTCTGCATATAGTTTTGGCTACAAACCCGAACCCGACCCGAGCCCGAGGCTATCCATTAAACATTAACCCGAAACCCGACCCGAAACCCGACAGTATTTCGGGACCCGCGGGTTCGGGTCGGGTAGCAGACCTCTATGGATGTCTAGCAGTTGTCAGGTCCTTTACCCCCAAATCTGGACAAGAAAATATTTTCCCCCAAATGGAGTCCAAATGCTACATCTAACTAAATAAAGTGTTTTTTAAAATTACATTTTAAAATAATACAAGACAGTTTCTCTGTTTTTGCATAATTGTAATGACTGTCAATTCTCTTTTTAGAATGCCTGAACTTCTCCTCCATTAATGTATGGATTAATGTATTAATGTATGTAAAGAAGAACTGCACCATTAGTGTCCGTCGTTGATTTCATATCACGGCCCTTCTGTCAGCATCGGTCTTGCTGATAAAGCAGATGTAGCTGAGTAAATAATTCATTAGATAATTAGATGAGTGTTTCCAGGGACAGATGTGACTGTGTATCTGTGAGTGGATCTCTCTGGATCTTGGCTCTGATTTTTTGCCTTTGGTTTTTTTTATTTAAACAAGTGTCAGACTTGATGACCAAACTGTTTACATATGCACATCATTTATATTTACACTTTTTGTCATTTAAAGAGAGTAACTAGACTCCCAAAATAAAAAAAAAAAAAAAAATGGTTTGTCATAGTAAGTAGCCTAAAAAAATATTTGTAAAAATTAGTAATATTAGTAAAGAAAATATGTATTTGTGACCCTGGAGCACAAAACCATATATATTTGTAACAATAACCAAAAATATATTGTATGGGTCAAAATGATTGATTTTTATTTTATGCCAAAAATCATTAGGATATTAAGTAAAGATCATGTTCCATGAAGATATTTTTTAACATTTCTTACTGTAAATATATCAAAACTTCATTTTTGATTAGTAATATGAATTACTAAGAACTTCATTTTACAACTCTAGAGATGATTTTCTAAATATTATGATTTTCTAAAGATTCCTAGATATTCATATATTTGTATCTCGCTCAAAATATGGTTAGATCCTAAACCATACATCAATGGAAAGCTTATTTATTCAGATTTACCCATATGACATATTTTGTGGTCCAGGGTCACATTTAATGTATTTAGAACATATATATATATATATATAATTTATACAAATACAATTTATTTGTAATGATTTAAAATGTAATAAAATCGTTTGTGAATGATTTTTGAATGGCCAGTTCTACCTACGAATAAACCATCATGATAGTAGCTATCTATCAATCAACAGAAAACCCCACTGCAATATTGTCATGCAGAGTCAATAGATCAGCATGTTTCTGTCACAGCTGATTATACCTTTACAGTTGACTGACTCACGGCACGATGTTCATGGCGCTTCCTGTCGGTTGACCTCAGGCTGACCTCACGATGCACGCTCTCTGACCTGAGCGGCGGCCCCGGTGCTAATGTTCGGTGACAGTGTTCACACGTCTGAAGCCGATCGCTGTAATCTGGACTGGCTGCTGAGAGTTGGGCTGGGCAGGAGTGTGATTTATTTCTCACAGGTGATTTTGTCATCTCTGCTTGCTGTCGTAGTCGTCCACTGTCTTGGATGATTATAGGGTTATATTTTATTGGCCAAGCAATTGATTATCATTAGCAATCTCTAGTTTAATAATTGCAGTGTTACTTAAATAGCCATAAAAAAGGAAGCATTAAAAGAATAGTTCACCTAAAAAATTGAATTAGTCAGAAATGTGCTCACCCTTAGGCCATCCACAATGAGTTTGTTGTTTTATGGGAACAGATTTTGGAGAAATGTAACATTGCATCAGTGTCTCAGCAATGGATGCTCTGCAGTGAATGGGTGCCGTCAGAATGAGAGTCCAAACAGCTGATAAAAACATCACAATAACCCACAAGTAATCCAACACCTCTCCAGTACATCAGTTAATGCCTTGAGAAGAGAAAAGCTTTGTTTGTAAGAAACTTTTAACTTCAAAACATCACTTCTGGCTAAAATATGAGTCCATAGTAATCCATATTACCACTAAAATTAACCTCCTGTTGTCTTCTCACATCAAAATACTCAAACATATTTGTGTTTAAAACAGTTTTTTGCTTGAAAACGGTGCTTGGTCTCTGGATATTTCTCTCTTGATTTAGACAAGAAACGTTTCCACTGGAGAAAGCAACATTAGGACTCAGCCTGCGTTATCCAAGAAGCAACAGAAAAACGTCTTGATGATGGTTTTGTTTCTTACAAACACGCAGCTTTTCACTTCTCAAGACATTAACTGATGTACAGGAGAGGTTGTGGATTATTGAGATGTTTTTATCAGCTGTTTGGACTCTCATTCTGACGGCACCCATTCACTGCAGAGCATCCATTGCTGAGACACTGATGTAAGGCTACATTTCTCCAAATCTGTTTCTATGAAGAAACAAATCTGCATTTTGCATGGCCTGAGGGTGAAGACATTTTCAGCAAATTTACATTTTTGGGCTGAACTTTTCTTTTAAGCACTAAACACTCACTGATTTTAAACACACACCAGACAGTGAATACTTGAATATATAGACCTTGAGCACACA
>CM049819.1:4314128-4344128 GCA_027422435.1 Schizopygopsis pylzovi
AAACCAAGCATTTTCTTGAGCTTACTTGAAACCAAGCGGTACCCAGAACACACTCTGATCATCCAGAGATTATTTTCAGCTTAAATAATTTATATAAAATTACGACAGTCTTGCTTTGTTCTCTACACAGTTCTGTAACTTACATATGTAACGGATGTAGCTATGCCAGTAAGGGCTGTGTGTAAACCTCACTCTCCTGACCTCAAAAAGAGGCGCTCTAGCGACTGATGCTAGAGGCTGTAGCCTTTGGCGTTCCTTGTTAGAGCGCCCGCCGCCGGCGTCCTGGGTTCGAGACCCACACACTCAAACACACACTTTTAGATGGAGAGTTTGTGATCAAACACACACTTTTAGATGGAGAGTTTGTGATCAAACACACACTTTTAGACGGAGAGTTTGTGATCAAACACACACTTTTAGACGGAGAGTTTGTGATCAAACACACACTTTTAGACGGAGAGTTTGTGATCAAACACACACTTTTAGACGGAGAGTTTGTGATCAAACACACACTTTCAGACGGAGAGTTTGTGATCAAACACACACTTTTAGACGGAGAGTTTGTGATCAAACACACACTTTTAGACGGAGAGTTTGTGATCAAACACTTGTCTCCTCTGGTGACGTAGCAGCAGCTAGCGACGATGTATGATGACGTAACAGTAACCAAGTGACGTCTCATTTCATAGGGGTATGTTTTCACCCCTAGAGCTTACCACTCGGTTTCGAGGGACAAGGGGTAAAACGAAGGGGAAGGGGTAAGACAGAGAAATGGGATTCACCCTTAATATAAAAGTCTTCTCGTTGACCTGACTGCCACACTGCGTACGTTATCTTCACTAAGGTGTTCTGAGTTTTGGCTGACAGACATCTCCCAATCAGCCAGCGTTGGAAGGGTCTTAGGTTCAGCCTAATCTGACCACGGGCGCCGCCGCGGCCTGCATTGCGGCAGGTGGTTTTATTTCCTCTACAGCATCTTTTCCCAGTAGTGTCTGAATTTACTTGGAAATAACTCTGTGTTTCTCTGGGTTCGTCGTAATGGAAGAACAAATCCCAGTGTTTACAGGGGGTCGGCGACGAAATTGTAGACTGTAACCATGCGAAATTGTTTTTTAAATCCATTGATTTGTCGTTACTGAATGCCAACAATGATTTTGTGATGCTGAAAACCTGTTCGTCGCCGACCTTAGCGAGTCACCACTGTCTGCGAGCAGATTTGTTGTCTTTGGGGGGGCCGTTGCGTGTCTCGAACGATGATATGGTCTCCCATATGGCTGGGATTGCTGAATTCTATATGATCTATTTGGCGGCAGGCCTCGCCCTGAAATTTGGCGGCGCGAGGGAAAAGTAGCCTTGTGGAATGAATAGGGCGAATAACCAGGCACTTTAAATGAAGCGCGCAGCTCCTGTAACTGACACCGTGCTTATGAAGCCACAAGCCTTCGGTCTAACGCCTCCTGAGCTGCTGAACCAAATATCTGACCAGGAACCAGAGGAAGCTGACGCAGAGCGGCTCTGTAGGATTCAGATAAAGGCGACTGCACTATCCAAACTTGAAGGCGCGCCTGGACCAATGACCCCATAACCTTACCACAGTGACCCCATTGAACCCATTGATCACAGAGCTACATTAACCAATTCGGTGGGTGTAGTGTCTGATGAGCTGAGCGAGGCATCGCCAGTAACAAATGGGCAAGCATATTAACAGTTCTACCGAAACAGGCCGTTGAATTGTACATCTTGCCAATTAAGTTGTCCGTCCGTCTACATTCCATATTTGGACACCTTGGATCCTGTCTCAATGCTTTGTCAGGTGGCACGATTAAAGAAGCCACAGCGGGTTCAATTGGAGGCATCGGACCCAAACCTATTGTCCCCGGATCCTCCATTGCTGCTAACAGACGCGAAACCCGATCCAGTCTGGTTGAGTGGGCGGATTTAAATACTTGTGAGAATACCTCCGTAAAATCTGGAGATTGTGGAATAGTAAATACATTAGTGCGTGGCAGGGATTGGCAAAGGTGATTTGTATGCATCATGTCCGTTGCTGATTTGGAATCGATTCCTAATGTTGTTAAAGCGTTTATTATTGTGTTTACTAGATCGTCAGACACAAGCACTTTGACCATCCGCCATATCATCACTGTCAATCACCCCTGGTTCTTTATCTGAAACGGATTGTTCTTCCGAGAACAGCGAGTCTGTGGCTGCCACAGAAACACAATCAATGTCGTCTGGACATAAAGCATGATCCGGCTGCGTTCTCCTCGATGCCTGATTCCCAAACCTCAGGACTTGGCTGGGGTTGCAGTGTGGATAGAAACTCCTGAATCTTTCCTATTCCATCAGCCAATTCGTCAACTCTACGAGCAAGTCCTTTCTTTTGTTTCGGGAGAGGAGCAGAGGCTGAAGCCGAAGTCTTTCTTTTCATACCTCCCGTATTACTGCTTGACCCTGCGAGGCGAGCACGTCACAATGCTAAGGGTATCATGTCACAGTGTTCCTGTGGCTCAGTGGTTAGAGCATTGCGTTAGCAGCGCAAAGGTAGTGGGTTCGATTCCCAGGGAACACACATACTGACAAAAAAATTATAAACTGAATACACTGTAAGTCGCTAAATGCATAAATGTAAATCATGTTGCAATGGATGCATAGAGCTTCCCTAAGATCCTCGATGCCTAGGCAGCTTGGACACTGGTCATGTCCATCATCAAGTCCCATCTGGGACTTGATGATGAACCCTGACGGACATATGTTTAGACGATCGCAAGACGAACCCTGTCCGGACATATGTTTAGAGAATGTCTTTGTTTTTTTTTACAAATATTTCACATTCCCACGGGTGGTTCGGAAATACCACACTCACCCAATAAACAATGTGTTTTACTAGGTATTGCAGGGATACAGCTGTCGAAACTTGGTCCTAATTAGCTGCACTTCACACCACTGCAGGGTCTCCGACGAGAAGACGAAAGAGGAAGTGATGACATGCAAGCAGGTATTTATACACAGACACGTCATTAAGGTCACAAGGTGATTTATTAGGTTCTCGACTAAGGGAAGGACAGGAAGATTTTCCACTCTGTTACGCCCTCTAGCGGTCTGTAGCCAAGGAATTTTTTTTTACAGCTTATATTTATCTTTAGTTTGTACACATTAACACGTTTATTTATACTCAAAATGTATCAAGATAGGTAAATTAGCATTAAACACATTGAAAGTTTTGTTGCATCAACTATGTTAACATATAAAGCTTTATTGGAAAGTGCTACTGACTCAGTTGAGTGTCCATTTGAGTCAGAAAGAGACTCTCCTCAGGCACATTTGGCCTTTGCAGTGTTTGTTTTTATTGGTGTTTGGTCGGCTGGTGTCATAGCTCCGCCCTCTTTCGAATAGTCGCATTCTTATTGGTCTAGACAGTGGCCAATGGTAATGTACAACAGCTGGCAAGAGAACTCCATAATCTCATTTTCAGGGAAGCTTTGAGCCAGTTTCATCAGCCAACATTCGTCTGTAATCTTCACTTACTCCATCCCCCATTTAATCTGTGACCAGCGGCTTGTTCTTTTCCGTGTCTCTTCAGCCGTCCAATAGAACTGATCCCAGATCAGAGATGAAACACACAAAGTTCGTGACCCTCATCTGCGCCCTGAGCTCGCTCGGTACATGACCTCATGACAGCACAGCGAGGTGGCTCTCTTTCGAAAGATGTGACATAGTTTGAGGGCAGTTAAAGATGGAGTTAGGATCAGTTTCTATTGACATTTTGTCAGAGTGACCCCTTCCTCTGCCTTTAGGCTCACAGCGGCCCAGAAACGCTGCGGTTCAGAAGTTCACAGTGTCTCTTTTTCCTGTTAATGCTGCTAATCAAATCATGCAAAAAAATATATGACATGCCAATTAATTAAATAAATGTATCATTATATAGATGTACTGTATATAATGTATATATTTGAGACCAGTAGATTTAATGTTTTTCAAAGAAACCTTTTCTGCTCACTAAGGCTGCATTTATTCTGCTGCAAATACATGAACAATTGAAAAAATTGTAAATATTTTTATAATTAAAATAGCTGTTTTCTATGTGAATATATTGTAAACTGTAATTTATTTCTGTGATGCAGCGCTGTATTTTCAGCATCATTCCTCCAGTCTTCGGTGTCACATGATCTTCAGAAATCATAATAATATACTGATAATCTTCCCTCAGGCCATCAGGCAAATAGAATCAGTCTCTATAAACACTTCAGATGACCCCTTCTTCCTTTAGGCTCACAGCGGCCCAGAAACGCTGAGGTTCAGAAGTTCACAGTGTCTCTTTTTCCTGTTAATGCTGCTAATCAAATCATGCAAAAAAATATTTGACATGCCAATTAATTAAATAAATGTATCATTATATAGATATACTGTATATAGTGTTAATATACATAAATAAATCATAGAAGAAGCCTTTTCTGCTCACTGAGGCTGCATTTATTCGGCTGCAAATACATGAAAAATTGAAAATGTGTTAAATATTTTTACAATTAAAATAGCTGTTTTCTATTTGAATATATTTAAAAATGTAATGTATTCCTGTGATGCAGCGCTGTATTTTCAGCATCATTACTCCAGTCTTCAGTGTCACATGATCTTCAGAAATCATTATAATATGCTGATTTGCTGCTCAAGAAACATTTCTGATTATTATCAATGTTGAAAACAGTATTTATTGGAATAGAAATCTTTACTAACATACATGTCTTTACTGTCAGTAGTGATCAATTTATTTGTGTCCTTGCTAAAAAAAATGTTTTCATTTTTAAAAACAGTTTAAATAAAAATAATTTAAATATTATTAAAATACATTATTAAATTAGTTAGACAAAAGTACCACAGACAAAAAGTAGAAGTCAATATATTGTTTGTTTTATTTCTACATAGTTTTCATATTGTGTTGTTTTTGATGTACATTAGCACTAAAAGTAAAAAATTATTTGTAGTATAATGATCTGATTTAGTAAGGACTAAAGGACTACTGATTCGTTAATATTTAAATGATCAGGCACTTCTTCTGAGCATCTCTCAGCAGAAAGCATCGATCACCGAGGACCCCGAGAGAAACAGAGAACGTAACCATGACCCACACTCAAAAAAAAAAGTTGTTGAACGAACTTAAAAAAATTAGAGTAAACTTTTCCACGAAATTTAATTACATTTTTCCACCAAAATCTAATTTGTTTGAAATGAGTTGTTGTAATCTTGTTGTATGAACTTAAATTTCTTCAGTGAAGACTACAAAAAAAAATTGGGTCATTCCAACTAGATAAAGTTTTGCCATGCCTGTGCACAAAACAACAGCAGGGCACAGTAAAATATAAAATATGATAAGCAAATAAAGAAACATACAACAGATAAATTAGGTATATACATACAAAATAGACAATGTAAATAGGTCAAATTATATATGAATATAAAACTCAATTTGATCAAATATAGTTTAAATTAAATTGATACATTGATGAAGTGATGTTTTTATGCTTGCTAAAACATTTAACTGGATTATAAATTGTTTCTACACTCAAAATAAATTATTTGTTGGATTTACTTAACTTTAGGCATTAGCCAATTTGTTAGGCATAGCATATGATGATATTGTTACATCCATGTCATGCCCATAATTGTTTCTTTGTTATTAAAACAACTTTGAGTCATGTTAGCTGGTCCTCAACCCAAGCACATGCTCTACACTTTACCACAATGGTAACCCCCCAAAACACTAACATACCAGAAACTCTTTCAAATACAAACATAGAAAGAAACATTAAACATTAACAAGTCTCCCGATTTTATCATCTAAATAAAAAATGCCTAAAATAACATTTTATTTCAAGATTTACTCTCCTTATCCAGCCCTGTGCAAAGCATGATGGGAAGGGAAATCCACTTCCTAGTTACACGAGTAAAATCTAACGAAAAATATTCTTGTTGACTCAATTAAAAAAAAACGTGTAAACCTAATTGTTTTTAAATTACATTGTTTATATTTAATAAAATTAAGTTGGGACCATTTTTACCAAGAGTTATGTTGTATGAGCTCATTTTAATTAATGAAATTGAACAAAGAGCAAAAATCATTTTTTTGAGTGCATATCATCCCAAATCATGTCTTCTGCAAATTCAGAGATGCATTTGGATGCCATGAGCAAAATCAATAATACAGATCAATCTCTGCATGCAGTCACATGAACAAAAGGCAAGTAAAAATTATTTTGGCAGATTATCTAAATATTTTCCAGCAGCTGTAGGTAGCTCAACAAAGCATTATTATAGAGATGCACCAGTGTGCACTTTGCATCAATTATAATGTCAAAAGGTTAAACTCTTGAAGGGCACTTGAAAACCTCCCCCCTTTAGGGATCTTTATTATTTGAGTAGATCATATATCTGCATAAATACATGACATGACATTTCAAGCAGCACCACATCATTGAAAACATTTATCTAATTATTCTGTATTTATTACGGGTATAAATGTGGATTCCGTGAGCTTATAGCGAGATCAATTTACATAAAACCCAAAATAAAGAAATGTAAACTAAAAAAAAAAACGTCCATGTTTGTCAACCTGGCGCAAATGACGAGGAATGAACTGAATTCAGCTCGCGCGCGCGCGCTTGAGTTTGATTGACAGGAGACTCCATGGACACAGAGAAAGAAACGTCAACAAACTCCGCGGTCATGAGGTGAGTTTCAGCCAGTGGCGGCTGCTGATCTTTTAAAGAGGGGAAGCTCATTTTCGGCCTAAATCATAAAAATTGTCCATTCATTTATATGTAAATTCTGCCCTACGTTCCTTTTCAAGAAAATGCTCTGTAACCCTGTCGTACCAACTAGGCGTCTTTTCCAGTGACTTGACCAGTGTCCTCTCAATGGCCAGCAGAGCTAGGCTGCTTAAACGGCCTTGGCCCATTGTGTTACGGGTGTAGGACTTGAGCCGCTTTAAACAGGAGAAGCTCCTTTCTACACCTGCTGTGCAGTTTGCTAGCTGGCTAGTTCAGACTATATGAATTAATGAACAAACGATCTAATATATATCTATATATTTAACTCAACGGGAGGAAATGTGGGAATTATGTTAAACTGAAACAATGAATGTGGTGTGAAATTGTGTGAAATATACGATGAAGGTTGCAGCAGTTTGTCTTTCGACTACACATGCAAAATCCGCGATGGGACTGAGTTGGAAATGGAGACACAGAGTGATACGCGTCATAATCTGAAGACCACGCCCACGCCCACACCAACCGTCTCTTTGCATTGCGAGAAGCTGCCGCCTCCTTGTCATTTATTTATAACAAAAAAAAAAAAAAAAAAGTCTAAAAGCTGATATGTGACAATGTGTATAGCAAACAAGCTAAAAAAAAAAAACAATAAATACGTTTTTATAAGCTGTCGACCCCAAAAAACGAGCGTTTTAGGACATAAAAGTGGATTAAAAAGAGATGACAGACCCTCCAATCATCACGCAGACGCTCGGAGTCCGGGCCAGCCCACTCCTCCATTCATCCCAGAGACGCTGAGCGTCCGTGGGCGGGACATAATCACAGCATTATCCAATGACCGTCTTGTTTCTATGCACTGAAAAAAACTGTTTAAAGCAGCCCCATTGAAGTCAATGGACGCTGGGCTTCAACAGAGTAATGCACTGTACGCTACGGGAATGAATGAGAAGGAAATCGAGTCAGCCGACCTAAGTAGCTGATTCTGAACGAAATTGTTTTCGTTCGAGATGAACGTGTTTAACGCATTTTTAGTCAATAAAATGTTAACATAATAGTACATATATTTGACCATTCATTTTTTGACAATTATAGGGGAAGCTGAGCTTCCCTTGCAGTCTTAAAGAAATCGCGGCTGGTTTCAGCGCAATGTTTTTAGCAATAGATTGAATGAAATAACACATTTAATGTCATATTTTGTGTAAGTTGTTATATTAATAACCCGTAATGAATAACATAACAATGTAAAAACTCAGTACATTGGTTTATTTCTAGCATTACTCAGTCGGGTGTTTCCGGATCTCTGGCTCGGAGGGTTCGTACATTTCCGCCGGAGAGAGAAGTGTTTCACGCGGCCGCGTGCGGAGCGCGTGAGTGGTTGAGTTTGGTATTGAAGAGAGCGCGCAGACCACTGCGCACCGACAAACACGTGCGTGCTTTATTCTCACACACATCGCCTACTAGTATGCCCTATTAGTATGTACTCTTTTTGTGAAGAAAAAGTAATTTAGAGTGTTTAGCAAAATAGTAGGCAAGCTTTGGGACATGCTACTTCGTCATAACTGCTTCTTTAACGGGCGCTCTGTTGCTTAGTTACGTGCATTCTGTCCCTGTTTAAACTGCCATGTCAATCTTGTCACAGTTAACAAAATCCACATTTCGTTTAATTTAATTTCCTACCGTGTTGGAGAGAAATGAAGAGGCACGTTGAGTCGATGCCTAGAACTCTTCATATGTTTGCATAATGATATTAATGAATACTAACGTATAATTATAAGAGTTCACAATGTTGCTACAGATTAAATATAACGCGCATAACACTGAATAAATATTTTTAATCAGGTTAGACATTTATTATTTATCACTCAAACCCCTTTCTCTGCTTGTCCGTCGGTCTCGCATATCCGCCATGTTTGTAGTTTTTAAACCGTTTTAATGCGTGTTTGTAGTTCTAATCGAATCCAAGGAAAACTTTTTCCGTTGCATATGGCCTTATGGGCTGCACAAATATTCTGTATTAATAGACCAGGGGTTAGTTGCATAAACTTAGCCACCATGTTAAGACTCTTAAGGACTAATTTGACCAATAGTTGTTTTAGGCCTACTTTTCCAATATAAATAAGACTAATACCTTTTCATAACTGAATTTAAAAAGTTATGACCATCTTGAAGAAGAAAAAAATCAGATGATTAACTTTGTAAAACCGTCTATGCAACGGCCTCATTTAATTAAGAGAAAACTGAGTCTTGATTTCCAAATGAGTGTATTGGACATATTTATGAACTTCAATAATGACCATGGAATTGGTCAAGATAAGGCATATCTATACAAGTGTTGATATTAATGGAATAATTTCATATCAATAAAATTAAATGATCTGACTCCAAACCAATTTTTTTACTTTAAACATGACTTCAAGTTTTACTGTCATCTTTTACTAGAGTATATTTATGTTTTAGAGCTCATGACATTATAACCAAGTATGTTAATGTTTCATAAATCTATAATCTTGATTGTTATTTTGAAAGGATTTTGGAGGCATTATAGTGAAAGATTGTGCACAATATTGAACAGATGTTTGTTTAAATGTTTTAATAACATGCTCTTGGGAATAGTATAAAACTTGACTATAACATCAACTGAAAAGGACATTTGATTGGATTAGGCCATTTTTGCATTATTTATTTATTGTTTTATTTATTGCATACTTTAATTTAACCAAGTGATCTGATTTTTAGTGTATGAAGTCAGATATAATTCATAACATTGTGTATGTGTGCGTGCGTGCGTGCGTGTGTTTTGTGTGTTGTGTTGTGTTGTGTTGTGTGCGTGTGTGCGCGTGTGCTGTGTGTGTGTGTGTGCGTGTGTGCGTGTGTGTGTGTGGTGTGTGTGTGTGTGTGTGTGTGTGTGTGTGTGTGTGTGCGTGCCGCCTGTGTGTGTTTGTGTGTGTGTGTGGTGAGTGCGTGTGCGTGTGTGTTGTGTGTGTGCGTGTGTGTGTGTGTGTGTGTGTGTGTGTGTGTGTGTGTGTTTATGTGCCTGCGTGCGTGCGTTTTGTGTGTTGTGTGTGTGTGTGTGTGTGTGTGTGTGTGTGTGTGTGTGTGTGTGTGTGTGTGTGTGTGTGTGTGTGTGTGTGTGTGTGTGTGTGTGCGTTTTGTGTGTTGTGTTGTGTGTGTGTGTGTGTGTGTGTGCCTGCGTGCCTGTGTGTGTGTGCGTGCGTGCCTGTGTGTGTGTGTGGTGTGTGTGTGT
This sequence comes from Schizopygopsis pylzovi, assembly GCA_027422435.1. Lineage (NCBI taxonomy): Eukaryota > Metazoa > Chordata > Actinopteri > Cypriniformes > Cyprinidae > Schizopygopsis > Schizopygopsis pylzovi. The sequence goes on from CM049819.1 coordinate 4,324,137, forward strand.
GTGTGTGTGTGTGTGTGTGTGTGTGTGTGTGTGTGTGTGTGTGTGTGTGTGCGTGCTGTGCCTGTGTGTGTGTGCGTGCGTTTGTGTGTGTTGTGTTGTGTTGTGTTGTGTTGTGTGTGTGCGCGCGTGCGTGTGTGTGTGTGCGTGCGTGTGTGTGTGTGTGTGTGTGTGTGTGGTGTGTGTGTGTGTGTGTGTGTGTGTGCGTGCGTTTTGTGTGTTGTGTTGTGTTGTGTTGTGTTGTGTTGTGTGTGTGTGCGCGTGCGTGTGTGTGTGCGTGCGTGTGTCAGGGTCTCAGTGTGCTTCATACAGCAGCTCTGCACGGGCACGTGGACTGTGTGGAGCTGCTGCTGGAGGCTGGTGGGATTGTGGATGTGAATAGCAGCTGTCCTCGTGGACGCAGACCTGTACATATGGTGCTGAGTGCTCAGAGCCGACCCAACACACACGCCTGCCTCATGTACCTGCTGCAACACGGAGCCCAGATCGATGTGTATGCACTCATCATTAAGATTCATATTTTGCTTACTTTGTTTCTTGCATTAAAGTCAGCATGAAAAACCATTTGCAATCAATTTGAGTTATTACTTATTACCAATAATAAAAATAGGGGGGACTTGATATTATCCACCGAGATTTGATTGGAGTAGGAAAAGTGAATGTATCATACTAGAATGATTTTGAAATATATATTTATTTTTTGAGGGGGGATTTTAGGTTTTTAATAACTTGCACTAATTAATTTAGCAAAATTAGACCAGAACTGGCAACATCAACAACAAAAAAAGGCATTCTGGAGGTAAAGCTATTATTTTTAATGAAGATGTAAACTATTTATTTATTTATTGACTTACATGCACTGATGAATTGTGCAAAATTAGACCAGTATTAGTAACATCAGCTGAAATGGAAGATCATTTTGAAGGCAGAGCATGTAATTAGATTTTAATGACAAATTATGTTTTTGATTTTATTTATTGAATAACATGCACTAATGAGTTTTACCAAATTAAACCAGAATTGGCAACTAATTTTCAAGGTGGAGCAAGTTATATTTTGATGAAAGATGAAAACTGATTGATTGATTTTTAACAACATACACCGATGAAGTAAAAATGTATTGTATTTTTTTAAATGAACTAAAGAATTGTACAAAATGATGCCAGAAATTGTTAGATACTGAACTCAAGTTACCAGTGAATGAAAAAAATGTCAGCATAATCACACGTTTTAGTAAAGTTCCCCTGGTGTCAGGTCCGTGTCCTCAGTGCTGTCGTATCCTCAGCTCCACAGATGAAGGACTGACTCCGCTGCACCTGGCCGCTGCTGAAGGCCTGACAGACTGTACAGAGACGCTAGTGAGAGACGGGGCAGACATACACGCTCAAGACAAGAGAGGTCACACGCCTCTCGACCTCGCTAGGACCTGGGGCCACAGACTCACTGCCAGGTATACTGTTAGAGACTCCTCAGTGTGTGATTTAGGTTCACTTACACAACATTGCATGCCATTTCAAAAACGCATGGCATGACGTCAGTGGTGCAAGTGAACAGCAATGTATTTCTGCTGCAGGTTTCTGAAAGATGCCATTTGGAGAAAAGACAGACAGCAGGAGATCCGGAAAAACAAACCGCTCCATGACCTCCAGCAGTTCCAGTGTTGCAGTGTGCTGGATCTGCCTCGCTTGGGACGCTCCCTAAAACCAGACGCCTCGCCCTGGACTGAGGTGGCCATGCACCTGGCCGAGGAGCTCAAGCCAGGACACTATTAGACAAACAGTTACACTGGGGTGGTACCTTAACAAAAGGCACTAAAATGCCATTTTAATGTACTAATATGCACTCTTTAGGGGTAGTTAAGGTGCAGCCCAGTTGTAACATTTGTACCTCTTTTTCAGCATCTATAGACACCAAAGTCATGTTTTGAATAGTCTCACAGTTAATGGATTTCATCGCAGCTTTGATTGGCCAAGAGCTGTCTGACTGACATGTAAAGCAGCCAGTCACGGTGTGTTTTGTTCAGCGTCATCTTTAGGGTTGTGAAAATGTCAAATCTCCATCCCTGCAATAAAACAATAAAAGACCCGTGTGCAAAAAAAATAAACATGCTACAAAAGATTTATATTTCTGAAGGATCATGTGACACTGAAGACTGGAGTAAACATTCAGCTTTGATCACAGAAATATATGACAATTTAATATCTATTCAAATAAAAAACAGTAACACAAGAGGCTCACAAACATCTTATAAACGGTAGTATAAACACTTCAGAATTGATTTTCTTTCCTCACATTACAGTAGAATATGAAACTGTGCCGTTGTCTGATGCACTGAAAAAAATAAGTACAATTTACTTAATTAGTATTTTGCAAGTAAAATGCAAGCATTGAATTAATTCAAATCTACTTAACCAAATTAGGTAAAATAAATAATTAAATTTAACATGGGCTAGTTAGCATTTGCTGAATAATTTTACTTAATTATTTTAAGTTAAATCTGAAATACTTCAGTACATTTCACTCAGTCATGGCTTCTACATGTACTCAACCGTATCTCTGGTAACAACTATGCTATTAAAGCACGTGGTTCACTCACAAACATGTCAGTCAGCAACTAGACCGCATGTTATTCTCTTATGATAATATGTCTACTCAATAGAATTATTATCTGAGACACAATGACTGTGACAATCAGTGGATAGTGTTTGAGTAAGAACGGGTCATTTGGATGTTTAGTGAGTTACTAAACCTAACAACAAAAGCTGCCATAAAACAGTGTAATACAACTCAAAAACAGTGACAAATTTAACCTTTTTAATTACTCATGCTCAGTGCATGATGGGAATAACAGATCATAACTTTGATATTTACTTAAAGAATCCTTGAAAACATAAACACTTCAAAGTAAAATATACTTATATGTTCAAACTTTAATTTCTACAAGCTTCAATTGAGTACTAATTTGGAATTTACTTAATTTAGTTCAGGCAAGAATTAAACAATTTATTTAATGTAGAAATTAAATTTGTTTACTATCAGTGTGGTACAGTGTAGATGAGACAGAAAGCGATGGAAAAGAGCTGCCCTTTCGACACTGACCTAGAAGCTCTAGTTTAAGTCTATGAGTCGAATGCTTTTCAACCTCAGCCTTATGAAACAGTCTGATAACACCAGGCTAAAATTGTGGAGTAGCTTTTAACTGCAACGTGCCTCTGCATGCACATCATCAACGTGTGAAAGGGGGAGCAGAAAACATGTATAAGTGCAACAAAACAAATCTCTGAAACGCTCCCGATGCTGAACTGTGCAGGTGTGAATGAAAGCTGAACTCGGTTTGGAGGCTGAAGGCGTCAAGGTCGAAACCGCAGTGACCCGGGTCACAGCTCTGCTGTTGTCATCCGGTCCCAGAGGACGCTTGGCTTCATTTTTGACATGCGAGAAAAGAGCTGCCCTTTCACACTGACCTAGAACCAGTTTTCTGTGTCGACTTTAACCTCAGCCGTTATGAAACAGTCAGATAACACCAGCAAAGGGCAACGTCCGCCCTCCTGAGTGATTCGCTCCCCAGACGAGAGCTTCCTGAAGTGAATGTGTGCTGACCTTTCCTCGACCTCACACTCAAATAAAGAGGAGCACAAACGCGTCAGGACAGACGGTGTTCGAGTCACTCGGACATTTATACACACACTCTCTTCTCCACACTCTCTATCTCTCTAAGAAAATGACACACACACTCTCTCATCTCTCTCGTCACAACTATTTTCACACAACCTCAATGTACACACACACGCTCTAACTCCATCTCTGCTACACACACACACACTCTCTCTCTCTCACACACCTCTCTCTCTCCTCCACACACTCTCTCTCACACACACACACTCTCTCTCTCTGCACACTCTCTCTCTCACTACCACACACACTCTCTCTCTCTCTCACACACACCACACTACACACTCTCTCTCTCTCCTCTCTCACACACACACACACACACACACACACTCTCTCTCTCTCTCTCTCACACACACACACACTCTCGTCACACACACACAACACTCTCTCTCTTACACTCTCTCTCTCTCACACACACTCTCCACACACACTCTCTCTCTCTCCACACACACACACTCTCTCTCACACACACACACACTCTCTCTCCACACACTCTCTCTCTCTACATCACACACACACACTCTCTCTCTCTCACACACACTCTCTCGCACACACTCTCTCTCTCTCTCGCACACACACACTCTCTCCTCACACACCACACACTCTCTCTCTCGCACACACACACTCTCTCTCTCTCTCGCACACACACTCTCTCTCTCACACACACACTCTCTCTCTCACACACACACACACACTCTCTCTCTCACACACACACACTCTCTTGCACACACACACACAACTATATATATATACATATATATAAACATAGTATAGTGATACATATATATAGAGAGAGAGAGAGAGAGAGAGAGAGAGAGAGAGAGAGAGTAAAAAGAAAACAAAGCTTACTTTAAACAATTATCTGCTCTATATTTTATTACTAAACTTTTGCTTGATTGCATAAACCTTTCCTGTTGAGCACTTTTCCTGATATATGAGCACATTTCCTATTGTAATATTAAAAAATTATCAAACCAAACACCTCAGAATTTTTTTTAAATGCCATATTGATTTAAAACTTTTAAAATGAATATTCTTAAAGCCATGTAAATTACAAAAGTCTATTTATATTTAATAACATTTATTAATTTTTCCATATTCAATTAAACTGAAAAACATTGCTCAAAGTGCTTAATCTAATCTTAATTAATACAAAAAACTTGATTTCCTAATGCAAGATTTTCATCAGGTAATTTAGGTCTGAAATGTCATCTGATATGTTTCTGATTCTGAGATTCACCTTTTGAGCATCTCATTATTTTTACATGACAATGTTTACCTTTCAAAAACTCATACAACTGAATTTTATTATATTTCTGTACAGCACACAAATGAAGCACGGCCAACACTATGGCTGCAGTATTCAAAGCAACATTTAACCCTCAAACTAGCTTTTCTTTGCCTGCCACACCAACGGCTGATGTAAAATGGATTTATAAATCAACACAAACAACCCTTACTGAAACAGACTCGACATCAGGTCATTATAAAAGTCTAACCTTGAACAATTACTTGTAGTGTAAGACGTGGAGAAGAGCGAGCGAACCAAACATTGATTCAGGGTAAAACCTTCCTTTGAAATGTCTGGATTATTTGTTCTGATTTTAATTCATTCATGAGCGAACTCGAAGTGATGCGATTAGAAGAAAATCATCAGGAGCCTCTAGAGAAGCCGAAGCCCCTTCCACAGTCATCCAGTACAGACACGTCAAAAGATCAAGTCCTTTCATGGCTTTAGACGCCGAAGACATTAAGTTCATTCGAGGGTTCGTGTGTGTGTGCTTGTTCTGATCTGGTCCTCTCCCTCGGCTACAGATTCAATCTCATTATTATCGTTCCTCCTAAAAAACATGCTGTCCACTGAAGGGGCTTCATCAGTACATCTTCTGTCGGCTTGGCAGAACGGCCTCCTTCAGGAAGGAGAAGACGAGCAGGATGCCCGAGCGCTTGCCCCGCTTGCCTTTAGTGAAGTAATTTGACACCACATCGTCTGAATGAACAGAGGGAATAATGGAGAGTGCTTAGACGTGGCCATTGTACGTCTGGATAGAAGTGGGTGATTTACATTACAATATTTAAAAAACACGTTGTTATGGAACAACCCCCCCCCCAAAAAAACCCACAATATTTTAAAAACACGTTTAGTTTATGGAACAAAAACACCCCCCCCCCCCACAAAAAAAAAAACCAAAAACAATATTTTAAAAACAACGTTGTTTATTGGAAAACAACCTATTACCCCAAACAAAAAAACATAATATTTTAAAAACAATTAAAAAGGAACAACTTTTTTTTTTTTTTTTAAAAAGTAAACAAATTTTAAAAAAAAGGTACTTATTTTTAAATTTGAATAAGTTTATTTATTTTATTTAAACACACTAAAAAATATGTTCAAAGTAAACTGCCTATTTGAATATATTTGAAAGCATGTATATTACAAAAAAACATTTCTTGTTAATAAAGTGCATTCTTTTATTATTTTATTATATTTTACTTGATCCTAAAACAACATCACTCACCCCTCCAAGTACAGTACATAAGCATAGTTCAGGGGTTGGCAACCTTTTCGGCATGACGTGCAATTTTTCATTTTTCTGGTTAACCACTGTGCCCCCCCCACCCCCAAAAAAAAACGTTCACACATTTCTTGAACAACAGCTATACAGTGCGACCATACTGAACACCACTGTGTGTGTGAGAGACAAGGCCAATATATTAAAACCGTTCTATCTTAATTCACACACACCACTGCACACAGAGATCAGAGATCACATTCAGAAGTTTCTTATCAGTGCTGACACAAGACTTTTATTAATCGATACTTTATATTTCTCAGCAATGAGGGGGTAAAATTACTGTATTTTAAGTAACTAAACTCAGCTTCATTGTTTGTAGAGAGAGACAGACGCTTACAATTCTCACATCTCTCTCTCTCAAAATGGCTCTCTCTCAAGTAGTTTGCATCACTGGATATATACAGTGCATCTGTGAATGGTAAACCCCGCCTACTTTGATTTGATTGGCCATCTCAGTCATTTTGACATTGACGAGCGCTCGCTGAGGCTTTGATCTGAAGCACCTATGTGCAGCGATCACGCGCGCATCCGTAGACTAGCGCAAGTTAATTCTAACACTTTAATAGTATTTATAGCTCCTAACAGGCTGTGCGACTATGAGCCGTTATTACATCAAAATGTACATCAGCATGCAGTTTGCTATTGCTCACGTGCCAGCGATTATCCCTCAGCGTGCCACTGTTGGTTGCCGACCCCTGGCATAGTTTAAGGTATCCATGTGGTCCTATAGACTGTATGAAATCACAGTCACTCACCTCCCTGCTGCACAGTGGATGGAAGAACATTCTCTCCAGCAGAGAGAGAAACGAAGAATGAGAACGGCATCACCCACAGACATACAGTGAAGTACGCTAGAACCTGAAAACACACACACACACGCACACACACACACACACAACACACACACACACACACACACACACACACGACACACACACACATTAAACTTTCACATCATCTATGCAGCATTTGTGTAGTTTCAGTCTGTAAAATAAAAAAGAGCCTACCTCAGAGAATGGATAGTACTCCTCCGCAAAATACTGGAAGGCCATATAGTGGTTTAACACAATCAGTGCTGCAAAAGAGAGCAAACATACAGATGAGAGAAGAACGCACGCACAGAGATCATCGTAAAGTACATATACACATCCTCTTCATCACACACCACATGACAGGATGAAGTTTGGCGAGGTCAGCATGATGTATGGAAACGTCTGCAGCAGACCGAAGTAAACCAGGTTGGTGAAGAGACCCACTCCGATCATGAGCGCGGGGAAGCCCTCAAACAGATAGAGTCCCACCAGCACCGCTGTGGAGAACTGAGAGATGAGAGTACCAGTTAGATGAGATAACATTGTAACTCCCCTCAAGTGGTTTCCGTACTACTGCTTTATTTGGCTTTTTCCTCCTACATGCTACATGAAAGAAGTTGTCTTGAATACTCCTTAATCTCACGTTCAAATCCTTTACCAGAGACAAACACACACATGCATGGCATTTGTGCTTGCCGAGAAACTAGCTGCCTGTCAGCCATTACGTACAACCATCGATATTTCAAAACAAAAGTCCCAGACCAAATAACTAAAAATATATTCACAAATAAACGTAACGTATTCTCTTCATAACAAGGTTCAAGGTTTCTTTATTTGTCACATAATAGTTATACAGGGTATAATTAGAAGTGAAATGTAATCGAATCAGGTCTGCTCAGTGGACAGTGCAAAATAATAAGAATACAAATTATATAAAGTAACATAACACAAGGGCATACATATGGTAAGAAAAGGAGAAATAAGAGTAAAATGTGCAATGAAATAAAAAAAAGTGCAAAACAATAAAATGTGCAAAAAACAATAAGATGTGCAAAAGACAATAAGATGTGCAAAAGACAATAAGATGTGCAAAAGACAATAAGATGTGCAAAAGACAAATAAGATGTGCAAAAAAGATGTGCAAAAAAACAACAAGATGTGCAAAAAACAATAAGATGTACAAAAAAAGAAAAAACAGTGTACTGGGACTTAATAAATAGTAATGTGAATAAGAGGGATGTGCAGACGGGTTGTTCATGGTAATGTACATAGAGCAGCAATGATGAGAATGTGAATGAAAATGTGAATGTGAATGTGATGATATTTACAGTTAACAATGGGTTAACAATAGTAACAATTATAACGAAAATAATAGTAGAAAAAGTAAATAACATATACAATATAATAGCAAACAGTTACACTCCCACCAAATCACACAACCTTAAATGTGAGATTTCTCAAATTGCAAGTTACTTATTTACATTTTTCACTTCAACCTTTCATTCAGTGGCGGCTGGTCAGTAGGGGGCGCTGGGGCGCCGCCCCCCCCTTCAAGTTAGCCCCATTTAACATGTAAACAATAAGTTAAAAATATATCGCAAATATTAACTAAACAAAATCATTTAGTCATAGTATTCTACTGTTAGTTATATTATAATTGATTGAATATCAAAAAATCGAAACTATATTTCTTTCATATTTGTGTGCGCGGCGCCGGACTAATGAGTGTGTATGTAGGTACACAAACTTTTCAAAAGCATGTGATTTGAGGCTAAGCTCTAATTGGCTCGTTTCAAATTGTCCTTGGGGCGCAGGCTCCTCCCACTTTTGTTGTTAGAGCGAATCAATATTGTTTTTATATGTTTGGCCTCATGTGATTGGACCGTTCTCAACGACTCTCGTTCCACTCAGCAGCAGCTCGTCAGTTGACAGACAGGTACTAATTAATGAGGAAGCAAGCGCAATATCTCCAGATGAAAGAAAATTCGGTTTTATCTTTACAAAAATACCCTTCACAAGGCGTTCGGATGAAGAAAAAAAAAGGATCAAGGAGCTTGGACCAGATTGCCCATACTTTCAGTTTGTATGCACCCCCCCCCCAACATTTTTTAGCACCAGCCGCCACTGATTTCATTGAAAACATTCCTTTAACTAGCCACTTTAACTTCATACTTCTTAACCTGCTTCCAGCAGAACAACAACCTTATGTATAGGTCTTTCAAGAAACACAGTTTTAGTTATGGGTTTCACTTTCTTGTCAAATGTGGTGTCACTAACCATCAATTTTAGTTTTCTCAAAAAATCACATCACTAACAAATGTGCAATACTGTCTGAAGCACTGTTAGAGAAGACAGCACTATAGTAATCAACGGAAATCGCATGCAATTCTCTCTTGAAATATTACACTGAACAGAGTCTGAATACGATTCATACTGGATTTGTGTGCAGAATGATACCCCGGTCACCAGATATGCCTCAAGCTACTACAATATTAGTCTATGCAAGTATTACTAATAATGCACGTCAAGCTAAAGCTTACTACAAAGGTAATTATACTCACCATAATCATGTATTTTATAATTCGGCTGGTGGCGACTGTGTACTCCTCTATTAACTCCTGCCAGGTAATAAAGACCTGCCGCTGTGAAGACAAACAGCACATTGAGAAATACTACAAACAGACCGAAAACAGTGACACTTCACTTAAAGCCTTTATGTAATGCATTAAAATGATAATCAAACAAAATGCATTATAATATTCGCAGATTCTGTTACATCTGAAAGTGGTTGTTTCACGCATTATACTTTCTTAAAGTGCATCAATGTTTAGATAAGTATTATAATGTGTATTTAACCATTATTCGTGGTATCCTAGAGTGCATTACAAGGCTTAATTAATGCATTATAAATGCTTTTCCAATGCATTATATTTAAAGGCTTTAGGTAAAGTGTTTATTATGTGATCAACAAACCTGCAAGACCATGACAACAAACACCTTAATTCATTCAAATGTTTTCACAGCATATATGGTCGATCTATCTTTCCACAGAGTAAACACAGGTGTATAAATACAGGTACACGTATTCTCAGTCACCATTATTAATACATCTGCATACGTGGACAGATACATTTGCACTCTTTTTACGACACTGTCCACAATCAGCATGTGCCAACCACTAGAAGAGAGCTGAAAATTAGCCTTTATACATTTACCACAGACATTAATAGTTAATACCATGGATGTAATCTTTACAGCGATTAGCAAACCTATAACACCACAGTGTGAAATATAAAAACTAATGCAAGCCTGAAACACAACGAGCTTATTATGTAAAATGATTTTACCAAGAGAAACATGACCTATGCTTTGTTTTAGCTCAGCCCACTGTTGTTCTGTTTTACATCATTATTTTTGCTACAGGCTACTATTAATTGATAATAAACAGATATAAGGCACAGGAGTGGTTGGATTTCTTTGGTCGCGTCAGCAAAAGGAGTTAGCGGCTAACAGCGGCGACATAAAACTCACCGATAGCGAGAGTAACGAAACATATCTGCACCCCCAGCGACAACCAGCCGAGTAAATAAATAAACCACATCTTTCTACAACGGATAGTCGGAGAATTACAGGGCTGGTAAACAATTAAGGAGATGTATGTCTCCGCTGCTAGGCTATCATATCAACTGAAGTGGTCAAAGTTTCTTCTGCGGCTTCCTAGCGTGCGGCGCAGCTGAAGTCTGGTCACAAACAGCGCCACTCAGGTCGGAGGCGGTACTGCATCTGTACAAAAACTAAGAAATAACGCATTTGAGAGTGTGGATAAAGTACACAACTCCATTACTTGAGTGAAACTACAGATACTGCTGGTCAAATACTACTCCATTAAAATTAAAAATGCCCCCCTCCAGACCGAGACTTTAGTTTAGCGTGTATAATAGTCTAACTCATAGCGTAAAATAGTCTAACTGATTGCTTTTAGATGCAAATTGCCCATAACTGCTGGTCTAGGGTCTGTTTTCTTCGTAATAATAGCATAATTAAATACATTTGTCAAACAATCCAGTGTATCGTCTGCTTTGGAAAGCGTCAAATGATTTTACAATGCATTTTCGCAGAGGGGAGCAAAGTAGCCAATCACAGACATGTGTGTTGATTTCTACAACGCATTGGCCAATCAGAGGTGTTTACGTTGGAATCCACGCACTCACCGCTTTTTGTCCCGCGCCGAGTTTGCTCGTAACTTCATAAAAACTAAAAGTTTAATTGTGTGGTCACATTCATTGGTTAAAACGGAACTTTGTAAGATCGTGATGAATGGTGAATGATGAATAGCTTTTAATAAATTTAAAGGGAGCGCTCTTTGCATGCTGTGTACGATAATAATTCAGAATATTAAAAAGAAATGCCATTTGTACTGGCTGCCATGACAAATCATGCACCTGCTTGCTTTTCTGTGCAATTTAAATGTTAGTGAACTATTGTAAAGTGTTGCCCAAATAATGCCTTTTGTGCGTTTACTTCAAAAACCAACTGCTTTATAGGTAATATTTTCACGTACACAATTTAGCAAAATAACACAATACTGTGTCTAATAGGCCTATACCACAATATTAACTTATTATTATTAAATTGTTGTAAATAATTATCACATTTACTACTGGTCAGTGTTAAATAAATGCTGGGAAAACACTTCATGTAGCCCTGCAAGAGTGATTACTGATAAACTGTCTGAAAAAAAGAAAGTCACGTTTTGGAGAAGAAAAAAATCACATAGTAATGACTTTCTACTTCAAGGAACTTGATAGAAACGCAGTGGAGTGAAACGTACAATATTTGTCTTTCAAATGTGGTGAAATTGTAAGTTTCCAGACAAAAATAATACTCAGGTAAAGTACAGATACTCAAAAAGTGCACTTAAGTACAATACTCAATGTACTTAGTTACTGTCCAATAGGTTCCAGGAGCATTTATACATTCAATTAAATAAAAAGTATGAGAATTATGTAGTAATTAATAAAATATTAATCAAATAAAAAAAGAAAATATTCTGTGTACATAGATTCCAGCTCTGCTCACAGTGAACATTTTCTGAACCAATTCAGTGCATTTATAAATTAAATTAAATTAAATAATTAACAATGTAGTGATTCTAAAAACATTAATAAAATAATAAAAGATAATATTCTGTGTACATAGATTCCAGCTCTGCTCACTGTGAACATTTTCTGAACCAATTCAGTGCATTTATAATAAAAAAATTTTTTTTAATAAGTCATAATATTAAATTAAATTAAATAATTAACAATGTAGTGATTCTAAAAATATGAATAAAACAAGAAAATATCCAGATAGATTCCAGCTCTGCTAATGCACCAACCAATTAGGTGTAAAATAATATAAAATATAAATATTTCTAGATAGATTCCAGCTCTGCTAACACATCAATTAGGTGCATTTATATAAAATAAAAATCATTTTTATTCCTTTTTTTCCATTTGAAACAAATTCCATCAAGTGTATAAACAGGCAGACAGACAGACATTCAGAAAAACAGGGCTTCCAAGGACCTGAAATGTTTTCACCGGCTCTACACTTGTTTTGGTCATGCATATTACATCCACATCTACACATCTCTTCACCTCCTGCCTCACACAAACACACACACACAGATGTACACACACCTAAATCAGACACCTTTCAGGTTCTGGGGGAAAACATGAATTCTTTATAGTGTTTGTTAGATGAAAAGCTCTCTTGGGTGCGAGGAATCCTTACAGAATGAAAGTGAGCGAGAGTGGAAAATAATTGTGCTTCATTTAAAATGCTTTTATCAAAGAATAGGAGTGTGGAGGTGTTAGGAGAAAAGGCTGCCCTTTTCACTCCAGGTATTTCCAGATGGACGGATAAACTCACATAAAGGCTTTGACACATACAGCAAGTTAGAAATACATTCTGATACTTACCTAATATGGCTGTTTTTTATCTTAAAAAAGGAATACAAATCAATAACAATTTATTTACTCAGATATTATGTTTAAAAAATTACCAAAAACATCATAATATTCAGTCATGGTAGCTTAGAGTCTTTTAGGTTAAGTATGCTGTTAGCTCTACACGCTGTTTCATAAGTATTTGACCCCCATGTGTTGTAAGAGAAGGCTCTATTCGGATAAAAACTCCTCGGTTGTTATTGCAGTAAATTGACGCAGACATGTGAAAGCATGTCTGGAGAATAGTGACCATTTCTTTTGGCAGTCTCCACATCAATAATCCCAAATACAGAGCCAAATTAACAAGGTTATGGGTCGAAAATGGCAAGATGGACTTGACTAGAAGCCTGTATCTCAATGCAAGTGAAATCCGCAGGTGTTATTTTTATCATTGGAGTAAACCTTACTAACCTGAAACAATTTACCAAAAATATGCACAATTACACCTAATATATTGAGATACGCACCTAATATTAAAGCTTTTACATGTTCAATTAAAAAAATTGAAGTTCTCTAAAATTATCTTTTTATGCAGACATGTTAAAAATGACAAAAAAAATCATATTTCCCAGCTTTAGTAGCTCAAAGTCGTTTAGGTTGCTCCAAATGCTCCTCAGTTATTATTGCAGGAGACTGACTGAAGACAAAGTTAAACATGATAAAACATCTCTGGAGAACGGCAACACTTATTTAGCCTTTCTCCAAATCAATAATCCCAAATTCAGAGTCAAATGAACAAGGTTGTGGATCAAAATGACAAGATGGACTTGATTGCATTGAGCCAAAGCCTTGATCTCAGTCCAAAGGAGATTCTCTGGTATTATGTTAGCATTGCAGTAGAAACCTGAACGACACATATACCAAGAATGACACACAATACAACCCAGCAGGGTGCTATGCTGGTTTTATGAACATAAAACAATGTCACATTAAAATAATTCAGAGTTTTAAAGTTTAAAAATGTCAATGTCAGATTTGTAATTCAGCAAAATGAGAACCAATCAAAGGTTCAAATACTTATGAAAATCAAGTATTCAAGTCTTTTAATGGAAGAATTCACACAAATGTCCAACACAACGGCCAACGCAGACTGAGTACAAAGAAAAGACAGACTGAGTATGTGCAGAAAGAATGTCTTTTATTTCAATCATAATTCACTTTTGAATGCATGGGTCCTTGGTTTTCTCATCGCACAGTTAACAGGATTAACGCTTTATTCATTTACTTTAAACTCATTCCAAGAGGCATCTGGCAGATAGGTGTTGAAGTCATACTTAGTTCAACATCGAGTTTCTCAAAAGTGCAGAAGGCAGATTGAAAGACCCTCAAAAGTCACTTTTCTTCCCATATAATGGACTCCGAAGCCTTTATGCGAGAGATTCTCTTCTCACGGTTCTGCTGAAGTCTCCGGAGCACCGGGGCGCTTCCACTCTCCCCCGCCCAGGGCGAAGAGCTCGAGACGGACGCGGCTGCCGGGGATCTGCGCGTGGGTGAGGAAACATGGACTTTGAGCTGTAGTTAAGTGGCTGCGTTATAATGCAGCTCGCACAAATACTCATAACCGATCAATAAAAGAAGAGGCTGCTTTTAAGCTCCACTGTGAACAAAACTATTTGGCCAATAAATGATTCTGATTTAAAAAAGGTTTCATTTCCACAAACCACTACTAATCAAAAATCCTTTTTATCCCAAAATGTATCTTTTTATAGTAAAACATATCTATAAATTGTAAGATAGCTTCCATTGAGAAGCAAAATAGCATATTAAATCTTATTTTCAGAGTGTGTTTAAGTCTATTTGTTCAGTATGCATAAAACTTGCTACACATGGGCCTAATATGTTATTTGTTATTTACTTAGGTCTGCCATTTGGAGGTTTAATGAACACTTCAACTAAGTATTTTTATATTGTGTATTTGGTTTTAGGTTAGTTAGAAAGTTTTTATTTTTTTCAAATGATGTATTTTTGGCCTTTTTATTAGGTTTATTTTATTATTATAAAAAAATTAAAATAAAAAGTATAACCTGAATGCAATTGTAAGTCGCTTTGGATAAAAGCATCTGCTAAATGCATAAATGTAAATGTATTAGCAGAAAGGAAAGCATTGGTTGGAGAATGGGGGGGGATCGGTAATGGACCTCGAGACAGGAATCGAACTCAGGTTGTTGCGAGCACAGTTGTGATACACGTCAGCACACTAACCACAATGCTATTGGCGCTGACTGTTGAAATAATAATAATTGAAGAGCTCTTTTCCAAAACGCGATAAACGCCAAATTTATATAAAAAAATGAGTTTGTCATGCCATTTTGCTGTGTACTGAACCTATTCACTGCTCCATCAATGTTTCATGCCAAATCACTATATTTCCTTGTTTAAAATGTACCTCACTCTCCTGACCTCACAAAGAGGCGCTCTAGCGACTGACGCTAAAAGCTGTAGCCTTTGGCGTTCCTTGTTAGAGCGCCCGCCTCCCGCGCCGGAAACCCGGGTTCGAGACCCGCTCGGTGTGATGGTGTGGACCCGGGGGGGTTTAACAATCATTGTTTAACATGTTCAGACTGAGCCAACAGACCATTTTAACATGATACATTGAATATTAACAAAATGTTTGGGTCTAGGTAAAAAAAATGTAATTTTCATGAAAACTATTAAAATGGATTTATAGCGTTTTGGAAAAGAGCTCTTCAATTAAAAAAAAAAATCTTAAATATTGTAATTTCCAAAAAAAATAAAAAAAAAATGTAGCAATTTAATCCTTTTTTTTTTAGAAGGCAATTGCAGCATTTAGAGAAATAACAATAAATACAGGACTATATTTATAATTTAATTCCTCTCAGTATTTGTTAAGCTTGTACACAGTACATCTCAGGGGATAAAAGATCAATGAACCAGACATTTGGATTAATCATAAGTGAAAAAATAAAGGATAAATGTACAAATCCTGGTGATTTTATAATTGTTA
Source organism: Schizopygopsis pylzovi (assembly GCA_027422435.1). NCBI lineage: Eukaryota > Metazoa > Chordata > Actinopteri > Cypriniformes > Cyprinidae > Schizopygopsis > Schizopygopsis pylzovi. The sequence goes on from CM049819.1 coordinate 4,340,152, forward strand.
GATTAGTAAAATGATCTGCATATAAATTTAGAATTCACTGTGTAGTTGTTTTTCAATAATAAACTTTAGATTTAACCAGTTATGTATAAGCTGAAACATATTCAAATGCATCAGCAGATTAAATGATGCTTTCGTGTCTTTAAAAGAGTAAAGAGAGAGATGGTACCTTTGGGTTTGGATGTAGAAGGAGGGGTGCCTTTCTCATCCCCCATGGCCCGCCTCCTTCTCTGGAGCACCATCTGAAGCTCCGCCTCCCCAACATTACGGCTGAAGCGCTTTTTAGAGTCCACCCTTCGAGGGCCAGGCCTCCTCTTGGATTCCTGAGGGGAACCAGCCGATAAAGTTAATTAGCCAATACACATTAATACAATACGCCATAAGAGATCATGCATCTTATAGCGGTTAAGAGGTCTTTCCTAAAACTACCTTAATTACGGTAACATCACTAATATATGATCCTATATGCAAACAGTAGGTCTAATATGATAAAACATACCAATGTTTAATAAAAAAAAATAACAGTGACAGTTAACATTAAAGACTTGAGTAATTATGTTGAAAATTCAGATTTTCATCTCAGGAATGAATTAAAATGTACAATATATTCAAATTAGTGCTGTCAAATGATTAAATCGCATTCAAAATAAAAGTCTTTGTTTACATGATATATATGTGTGTACTGTGTAAATGTATTATGTATATATAAATACACACACACACACACACATGCATGCATTTATTTAAGATACATATCTTATATTTGCATATTAAATATATTATATATGATATAAATATATACATGTAAATATTTTCTAAATATATACTGTATGTGTGTGTGTTTATATATACATAATAAATATACACAGTACACACATATATATTATGTAAACAAAGACTTTTATTTTGGATGCGATTAATTGCTTGACAGCGCTAATTCAAATAGAAAATATTTATTTCAAATTGATATAATCTTTCATAATTTTAACTATATTTTCAGTCAAATAAATGCAGCCTTGACGAGCTCCATATTTTTGAACCGATGGGGGTCAAAGTATTTGCACTAATTATTTGATTTCCTTATATGAAAGTATATGTACTATGTATGGCCACTTAAGTATATTTTAACGTCAACCTTGCAGGCTGAGTGCTAAAAGCAATCAGTAGTCCGTATTTTGAGAGATCTTATATTACCAGCATCCCCTGCAATTCCAGCACGGCTGATTTACGATTCTCAGACCTCTGCTCCTGTAAATGTCAATTATTTCTGATTAATCATATTTTGTCATTTCTGAATAGAACACATAATTTGCAAGCAATGTATAAAGCAGTTAGGTATATCACTACACACACATGAACTAGTCTCACAGTCAGAGAAAATAGGAAACCTCCACATACTTTAAAATGCAATAGTAATCATGGTTGCAGAAAGATCACAATAATGTAATTGTAAACAAAAAACCCATATGAAATAGTGTAGTGTCACTAACCTTCCATGCATGTTCATCCTCTGACACAGCCTGAAAACAAACCAAATGTCAGATATTTCGTTCTGTTTAAACAGGCCTATATTTAACATAGATTATCTTAAAAAGCTGTATTTTGTTATTTCATTAAATCGATGTCCTACTGCGTGAATCACATGCTCATAGGATTTTTCCCATGATCGCACGTTCGATTATTTTCATACAGACGGTGTTGGCGCCTCACTGTACAATTTATGTTCAGCAAAACATGTAATAATAATGCACCAGAGACAGACCCACCTGTGGCGTTCTGAGAATAGGTTTGAGAATAATGCCTTTCTTGATTCTTTCCATCATTTCATCCACAGCTCTGGCCTTCATATCCTCCGTAATCACGGGTTCTGTGAGAAAATCAACAGAGCATTCATTGAGGAACAGTGCTTGCTTTCTTTGATTCAACTTTTAAATGAGTGTATTGTGTCTTCCTGACTGCCGTGTTGATTTTGCCTTTCATAGAGTACAGGTTGGATGTAAGGTATGATTGTCTTACTCGCAGTTTGAGTGGCGTTGTTTTCTCCCTTCTTTCTGTTCCTCAAAGCCTTTAATGGGCTGAAAATACAATGGATTGTTAATGAAGACTTTGCATGTAGTGCACTTTTATGGTTGGAATATCTCAACATTGAAAGGTGTTGAGGACTCACTCGGTGACAGCTGACGATGGAGGTAGGAGGTGGAGGCGGAGGTGGAGGAGGTGGCGGCACCAGTGATGGTGGATCAGATGGATTTTCGTTTGCCTCATTCAGTTGGTTAGATTGGATGGAAGGAAGTTGCTCAATCTCTTTCAGTTTATCCTTGAGCAGCTTGACTAGATGCAAAATAAACGATTAAAATTGCATATCATTTATTTTATAACAAAGTAATATTTTATAATAAAAGTGGCACAAATATAGTACTATTATTCCCTTTTGGGAAATTCAATTGCTCAGTGATGGCTCTCTCAAAGCTCTATACAGACATAATAGAAATCTCGAGGATGTTCAATGCATCAGCTCATATTACTCAAACTGTCTCGATTTCTCCTAAAACATTCATAAAAATCAATTCATAAAAAAAGTAAATGTAGTATAGTGCTGTTAAATTAATGTGACAAGCAGCTTTGCTTAATTGGTCTTAGAAGAACATGATGAAAAATGTTGTATATCTGTCCATCTGATTCAAAAGACATCTCAACAATGTCTTAAGCCCTAAACACACTGCACGGCTGTCCCAGATGAAAGACTGGCATCGTGAAGCAATCGCGACGATTTCTGATTGGCCACGATTGTTTCAAGGTGCCAATCTGTCGTCTGGGACAGCCGTGCAGTGTGTTTAGTGCTGAGAAAAGTCTGAGAAGCAACTCATTGTGTTGGTGAAACAGCTGAGATCTCACGTGTGCTTTGTCTTTCCTTTAAGGGCTCTTAAATGATAAGGTCTTAAACGTTTTCAGCATTATAATCTACACATATATATTGTTTTAATAAGACCTACTTTCCTCCAGAAGTGCAGTTACAGATCGCTGCGAGTCTCTGAGCTGAATCTCAGCCTCGCTCCTCTCGGTCTCGCTGATCTCCAGCTTTGTTCTTACTGCGGCCAGATCTGACAGAGAGTTGAGATCCTGAGCTGGTGCCTGAGACATCTGTATAGACAGAGACAGTTTAAGATACAGAGCCATGCAGATACAGTTAAAGGGTTAGTTCACCCCAAATTCAAATTACTGTCATTAATTACTCACCCTCATGTCGTTCCAAACCCGTAAGACCTTTGTTCATCTTCAGAACACAAATTAAGATATTTTGGATGAAATCTGAGAGCTCTCTGACCCTCGATAGACAGCAAGAATACTATCATGATCAACACACAGAAACGTAGCAAGGACATCGGTAAAATAGTCCATGTGACATCAGGGGTCCAACCGTAATTTTACAAAGCTACGAGAATACTTTTTTTATGCAAAGAAAACAATAATAATATAATTTATTCAGCAATTCTTCTGCACGAGTAACTCGCCATTTTGGAGAGTATCCCAGAACATAGGGAAGGGCGACATATCAAACGTGATTGTCATGCGCATTTAATACATTTAAATTAGCAGTAAATCTCCATCACCTGCTTTCAGATGGAGCGGCATTTAATACACAGAGCCGTAGTTCACTGACAAGCTACGCAATATCACGTTCATTATCGAAGGCGATTCATCTGTGATTATGAGCGCGAGTTGCGTAGCTTGTCAGTGAACTACATCATTAGTTGTAGAACGTAGTCAACATAATGAGCATTGTTTACGTTCAGCATGCACATGCTGTCTACTGAACATTAACTACGCAGGGGTGTAACGATTCATCGATATGGATCGATACGATGTATGAGGATACGATGCATCGATGCCATGCGTATAATATCGATATCTGTAGTATAAAAAGGCACCTTTATTTTGGCACTGTTCACATTTTGACATAACATCCGTCTATGCATTAC
>CM049819.1:4349128-4554128 GCA_027422435.1 Schizopygopsis pylzovi
TTGTAGTTTCGCTTGTGTTCAAGTTGACCGCACTGTTAAATGTAAATTTTAAAAAAATATATCAAATAATTAATCACAATAAACCTTAAATACCTCACCGCTTCCTGTTTTTCGCGCGCTTTTTTGAACGGTCCAATTCAAACTGCGGCGCCTGAGCGTCAGTTGAACTTCTCAATAACGGACATAATAATTATATAAAGCGGTTATGCAGAGCGCGAATTATTAAAACTTTGTCGTCATAAAACTTTATGTACATGAGGAAAGGCGATCGTTATTTAGGCTACATCGAAACGGAACTAAGTCTAAGTTACACTACTGAGCCTAAAGTATATCGACAAACTACTCATGTCAAGCGAAGTAAGTCAGATTTACCGGCTAGCGTGCTGTTTGTCTGCCTGTCACTGCACGTGGACCCGACGCCGTCAATGGGTGAGTAATTCGCTCCAGTATTGTTTGCCGCTTTATATTGATAATATAATCTTGAGGAATACTTTACCTCAAGATATGCATAATAGTCTTAGTCTTTTAATTGTTAAATCACGTCTTAAAACTCATTTTTTAGATTAGCCTATCCTGAGTGATTTTAGATAACGTTATGTTATTGGGTATTGATTTTTCGTATTATTGTTTATTGTGTTGTTGTTTTTTCCCTCTGTTTAATTATGTATTTTATTATTGTAAGGTGTCCTTGAGTGTCTTGAAAGGCGCACATAAATAACATTTATTATTATTATAGTGATTATAGCGTATTTCCGATGTGCTATCTGTTGGGTGCAGCGTCTTCACCGCGATAAACCGAGGCTCAGCGTCGCGAATGAATACGAGATGTGTGTAAAGAAGATAAACACGGTATTCGCAGACTAGAGTAGAAAGGCTTCAAGGCGTGGCAGTCCAATGTTTGCTTAATGTTCCTGTCTATTGAACGGATCCCTGACACTTTGATATCCCATGATTCATGAACTCCATGGTTGCTTGAAAGAATAAAGTGGCCTCTTAAATTGGAAAAGTAGTAAATTAATTTCGCAATTGATTCCATTTATAGTGAAAAAATAAGCATTGTAGTCATTGAATATATTGCTAAGAATAACGCAAACTTTAATTCGTTTTTGATTATCAGTAGTTGGTGTGTGCATGTCTGAAATCAGCTTTTTCATACAAGAAATGTTACACTTCTTCACACACAAAAGCGGTCTGTTTTTCTATGATTTGTTACCTTCTTACTGTGCGCTCTGTATGAGATCTTTGATTCTTTTACGATCCTATGAGGATTTTTAGGCCCTGCAGTTTAAATGCTGTTGCTGTAAATTACAGTTTTTCAGCATTGTATTTTGGTACTCAAATCATCTGTTGAATACTCCTCATACTTTATAGCTACACACTATGGAGTCATTGCACAAGGTATTTCATAGCATTGTGGTTGACTTTGATGTTGAAAAAAGTTTAACTATCTTATGAGGTGGCAAATTCATATAATGTATTTCAAACGGAAACAAATAATAATAAAAAAAAGCAAGTGTAAATGTCCACCCCTAAACCTAACCATCAGTGCAGATTGTACAAAAACTTAATAATAAGATGGTTGCCATGAGATTGTGTTGGATGTCAGAGCGTCCTAAACTTGTACACGCTTAAACGTTTAACGTTTATGGCTTTGTACACACATAAAATATAACTTTTCATAGCAATGTTCTGAAGTTAGAGCTGTAGCTGATTTGCTGGCATCTTGGCTACTAAACAAAAACAAATGTTAAATTAGCAGACGAAGCGGTGTGAGTGAGAGCACCTATTCAAAAGAGTACCTGGTGTGCAAACACTTCGGCATGCTGCCTGAGCCCTTGCTCCATTTCGAGCTTCTGAGACATCTCTGTAAACTCTTCTGTAACCAGCTGGGACACTGGAGCACGAACACAGAGAAACTACCATGAGCCTTTCGATCTGTGGGTGCTCAATAATGGTGGAATATATTCGGCTGACTCACCTCTCTTTATTTTATTCACAGTCCTGCTCTGCTTACTGAACTTCCTCAGAAAGGCCTCTTTCTCTCCAATCTCCAACACCAACTTAAGAATGGAATAAGAGTTTGAAGTTTAATAAAATCACTGTTTAAGGATTTTAACCTACAAATAATGGAAGTAGGGCACTGACGAGACCCATAAAGATCCTTATATTAAAGAAACACTTAACATCGTTGCCTTTACCATTTATAGTGTCAGCCATTTTGTCAGAAATTATGACCACAACTGTATGCATATCTCATATGCAGGCACTAGGCCATTACCTTGTCCTTCAAACCTTCCTTCTCTTTCTTAAGAAGCTCCACCTGTGCAGTGAGTTGAATTTTTTCTCCAAGTAAGCGGTCTACAGATGACTGTAGTTCTGTACAAACAGATTGCAAAAAACAAAAATTCAATATTCTTGGACAGGTTAATGGGAATGCATATTTTCGAGTGCATTCAAGACTTGTGTTATTTAGAAATTAGGCTACCTCTAATTTGGTTCTGACTCATGAGAAGCACATCTTCACCGCTCTCTTCCTCATCGATTGTTTCAGAGCTGGGATCAGCCTCGGGGTCCAGGTTCGGGATGGAAAAGTTTTCTGGCATTTCAGCAATCAGTGGAAGTAAAGCTTGGCTTTGCCTCTTTAATGTCTTGAAATCTTTATTCACCTGTGGGTTCAAAGGTCTCAAAAATTGAAAAAAGCATGGCATGATGACCATTACCACTATCAGCCTCAATATCACTTGCCCCTTTATTTATTAATCCAATACGACAAATAATATACTATATCATTTGTAAAGGGGAACCGCGTATGGCACCATTGGCCAGGCCCATAATCTGTCCCTGAGTTGAACTCCGTTTCACTCTTAAATCAAGAATCCAACAAAGCCATAGTAAAACCATTTTTGGTTCCCTAAAGCAACTTTCAGTAAGCAGTTCTTAAAAGAAGCATGTTTTCTTAGTGCAAAGAACATTTTGAAAAATCTAAAACTTTTTCCACTAAATAAGAACCTTTTGTGGAATGGAAAGGTTCCATGGATGTTAAAGGAATAGATAAACTGACAATTTGGTAAAAATGTACACACCCTCAGGTCATCCAAGATGAGTTTGTTTCTTCATGGAAACAGATTTGGATAAATTTAGCTTTATGGCACTTGCTCACCAGTGGATCCACTGGAGTTAATGGGTGCCAGCAGAATGAGAGTTGATAAAAGCTGATAAAAACATCACAATAATCCAGACCACTCCAGTACAATCAATTAACATTGAAGAAAAAACTGTGTGCTTGTAAGAAAGAAATCTATCATTAAGACATTTTTTACGTAAAACTGCTGCTTCCGGGTAAAATACTCTATCAATAATTGTGCTTTCTCCAGTGAAAACGTTATCTTGTCCGAATCAGGAGATAAATATGCACAGATCAAGCACCTTTTATAAGCCAAAGCAGCTCTAAACAAACATGAGCATGGGTTTTAACTAGTGGTGGGCCGTTATCGGCGTTAACGTGCTGCGTTAACGTGAGACTCTTATCGGCGATAAAAAAAATATCGCCGTTAATCTATTCTCAAAGTTGGGTTGGGAGCTGGGTCTATACTACGCAAGCTATGATGACTTTCACCCTGATATTTTAGCGCGGATGTATACCTAGCCGAATTGCACTGTAGGGGGCGAGAACGAGTCTTCGAACTAGAGGCTGGCAGTCCGTGATGGACAGATTGTTAACGGCTGGTCTATGTGGTAATACAATCGGACAGGACATCCAAACGCTCACCTATCATTCATCAACCTCAAATATGGCTTTTCATCTGAAAGATGTATGTAGTAGCAACTTTACATGGCCGCTCAATATGATGTTAACCTAGAGAAATGTGCGCTATTGAAGTGTTTGTGTGGAAGCGCGTTTGCTGCAGGACAGGCTCCGGTGCGCTCACTTGCTCTTAAAATCTCCGTCATTTTTGGTCATACAGATAAAAGTAGCCTAATACATCTTTCGAATCTGTAAAGACTCTACGTTTATTTGTGTGCACTCAGAATAACAACGAAACGTTGCGCTTTTAAGCAAACAGGATGCGCTTTAGGTCTCATGTGAACTTGAGCGAGAAACTTCGAAACTCGAATATATCTAAAAATACAGTACATAGAAAAATATATCTATAGAGAGTGAAATGTCAAAAAAATAAAAATAGAAGACGTGTGTGTTAGCATGGATGATTTACATGAAATGTAATCTGTGCAACACTGTGCATAATAAGATGGCTTTCAGTTCAATATAATAACAAAAAACGACATTTTGGGTTTTTATTCAACTAATAAGGTGGGCACGCTGTGATCTGTACTATATCTTTACTGTAATTGACAGTTATCGAAAAAAAAACAAAAAAAAACAACAACACGGGAGTGGGAGGGAATGGGAGTCATTCTTCCGGGAGTGGAACGGGATTTTCCTCCAGTTTTTTCGTGGGATTGGGACGGGAAGAGATTAAAGTTTGTGATGCATTTTGGAAACAGGAGATGAGCCCCTGGTCTAATGCGCCACCTGGCTTGAGAAACCCGTTCTCAAAGACTTACTTTTAGTCATTATTTGGGTAGCACACATATTCTGAATGCCTTCGGCAGAATTCAAATGAGACATTTTAATCTAGATTAATCTAGATTAATTCCAAGATTAATCTAGATTAAAAAAATTAATCTATGCCCACCTCTAGTTTTAACGTGAGAGAACAAAGGTGGGATGGACTTTTCACTGCGGAAGTGTCATTTATGATTATTGACTTAAGTAACAGAAGTAACCGTTTAAAGTTAAAATGAGTGGTCGACCAATATGGGTCTTTTGACAGCCGATGCCGATATCTTGGAAAGCAGGGTGGCCGATGTAATTTTTGTGATATAATTTTTATCAATATTTAAGAAATTTTTAATAATTTGAAAATAGATAAAAAAATAAATGTGTAAAAAAAAACCTTTTACTTCAGAAGACAAAATATTTTTCACAAATAAAAAAATATTTCATAAAAATATAATTAAAAAGGTAAACACTGTAATCTGGGAGTATTCTGGGAGGTTTGTGTGCATTGGGAATCATATTTTTTCAAATAAAGCCAAGGCAACACTTATTTTACATACAGCACACAGTGAAAATGACATGAATATGACGGTGGGTAAATACATAAAGCGCAGCATCATTTGAAATCACGAGTTTAAAGTTTGTCGATCGTATGTCTCCCGTGAAGCTGAACTCTCGTCCCGTCTGCATTCAGTTCTCACGGAGTCACGGACCGACCGTCACGCAGAGCACACGCGATCATGCAAACTTCACAAGATCTCAATTAAATTCAACTAAGTCTGCAAGCTTTGTGAAATGAAATGCTCATTAGTCAAAGACATCTTGACGGCAAACAGGAAAGTATTATAATGTTTGCCTTTCTATTACTAATAATATGAAAGCAATCTTTATAATACTTTTTGTATACATTTTAGTTCCTTTGTTTAACAGATCTATCTGATTATTAGATAGACTTCTATCTGTATTAGGACTGAATGACGATGACGAACAAGAGGGAGAATGTGAGCAGGGTGTGCTCAGGCGCTGCCGTTCTGTGCCGTCAAAATAAAAGTCTCGCCTCGAACACATCGGCCAAACAGAAAAACTAATCGGCTAATAGTTGAAAAATGGCAAATATCGGCCAATATATCAGTCAATTACTAGTTAAAATGCCTTAATGGTGGATTTGTTTCTCTCAAATGTAGTATATTCACTTCACAAGATGTTAATTGATGGACTGGAGTGGTGTGGATTACTTGTGGACCATTGGGACGTAGAAATATCAGCTGTTTGGACTCTCATTCTGACGGCACCCATTCACTGCAGAGGGTCCCTCAGTGAGTGAATGATGTAATACTAACATTTCTTCAAATCTGTACCGATGAAGAAACAAATTCATCTACATCTTGGATGCCCTGATGGTGAGTAATTCTTTTAGCGAATTTTTATTTTTGGGTGAACCATTCCTTTAAGTTTAAAGGTTCTTCATGGAAACCATATATGCCAATAAAAGCCTTAATTTGTAAGAGTGTTGTATTAACGACTCAGTTTGGAGAACGTCATAGCTTGTAATCGATATGGGGATGTGAAATAATCACCAGAACAAATACAAGCCGTTAGACTTGTGAGAAAAGGGAAGTGTACCTACTCTCAGTGCAAAGGCCTCTGCGGTCTCCCTGCACGATTGCTCAATCTGAAACTGCATCTCTAACACATCCAGCTCCTGGAGCAGCTGAGCAGAGGCTGAAAGTAGTCACATAAATCACGTTTGCTCATGTTCAGTGACACTTTAAGTAGTTTATGTTGCACAGCTATGCCAAGGTTTAGCCAGTGATAGTTAAGTTTGACTCAGTAAGCCTTTCATAGAGAGACTCTTCCAGTGAATGAGTTAAAATATGAGGATATTGCAATATCAAAAGACCGATATCTCACCCTCCTCCATCCTTGACAGCTTTTCATTCGCCTCATCTCGCTCTTTCTCCAGAATCTCGCACTGTATAGAAGATTATTCGATGATAAATAGTCATTTTAAAACTTCATTGCACAAAAAAATCCATTACTGAAATATGGGTGAAGCACTTTAGAAAGTTTTTTGTTGTTGTTGCTGCCAAAAATCATTGCATACTAGCATAACAGGACAGATTTTGAATCATTATGTGCAACTTTATATCGTTTTTGAGGATCTTTCAATTGCAAATGTATTTCTCATATTGCATCTTGCAGTTGTGACAAGAGGGGTTGATTTGATTCACTTCCATATTTCTTACTATTTATATAATATGCAGTATGAAAAATGTTGTACAAAGCAGATTTTTTTGCATTAGCATATGACCAAAATGTGTGGCATACAGTAGAGCTCACTGTATCATATCATAAATGTTTATAACACTCATCAATACATGCTGTTTACATACTGTCTTTTAATTATGTGCTCTCAAATTGAAGCAGAAATTACCTCAATGTCTCTTTCATCTTCTGAAGACAGGGTGTTCTCCTCTTCAGAATCTAAGAGGCAACAACTGAAGTTTTCACGTTGTTCATCTGTTTCATACACTGTATTTACAGCATTAGTAACAGGCAGCCATGTTTTTGTATATCCATTGTTTCAGGTAATGAATGAATTAATTGTGCTAGTATCACTGGACTGACCAGCTTCTAATATATTTTATTACCCAGCTTATCCAGTAGATTAAAACACTATTTTGAGAGTTTAGAATGTTATGGCGATGTTTTTAAAGTGAATGTATCCAACCTGAAATTCTTTCGTCCGCTTCAAGATTCCACATGATTTCTGAAGTTCTTGTTAATGTCCCTCTATATCTGCGTCTGTCACTCTCTGTTTGACAGTGCACTCGGGAGGAAGAACTGAAACTACAGCTTTGCTTTTAATTCTTCCCATTTTGTTACGCAAGTTGAAACAAAAGTCCATTCTGCTTTGGCCTTTATGGTGAGCCGAGTCTACAATGACTGTTTAGAAAGGATGTGATAAAGTAACAATCATCATTTGTCGGTGGACGTGCTCAGTCCCTGTGAAAACATGGGCAGCCTTGGTTTAGTGACCGTGTTATCTGAACAAATTATTGCTATTTTTAAGCATATTACATTTATGCATTTAGATGTTTATTTGACCTTTGCACCTTCCTGAAATTATTGAAAATTTAAATTAGAAGTTGCAAAATAACTGATTAAAGAATTCAGTTGCGATGCAAAGAGTGGCAATAATTCATGATTTTACTCATCTCGCTTAATTTTCTGGTATCTTGGAACGTGTTGATTGGTTTCATGGCAGAGCTGTTTCACATTAGTAACCGATATATAAATATATATTGAAATTGCTTATTGGGTCATTTACAATACAGCAGTTCCTGTGTTCTTCATATACTTTGTTTCATTGCAAAATCCATATTCTTTTGATCGTCTGTTCCATTGGAAAACTTGTGACCTTGAAAAGTGTATAAATGCAAAACTATATAAAGAGCAGCGAGAAAAGTCGCTGCAGTCTGGCATGTAACATAAAAAATGAACTTATTCAGTTTGTTTGGTCTTAGAGTTATACACAGTCGATCGAATGGCTGCCTACACATTCAATGTGCCTTGTGAATATTGACAGTACATAAAGACAGATCTAATTCTATATAATAGCTTGCTCAGTGTTATAGAGAGATGAGCTGCAGGATTATGGACGTTGTTTCTTCATGCACATCTCATATGTCTCTCTGAACAAAACCAGCTTTATGATCTGATGAATTCAGAGCTGGTCTACAGCATTCAGCAGGCCATTGGAATATATGAACTATAGAGGATGCTTGACTTTAAAAAATGTAAAGTATTTTGTTTAAGTATTTTTCACAAAGTTAACTTAACTTTGTGAGAGAAAAATAAATCAAGTGGCCATAGCCACTATAGTCTGCATGAGGAAAAATAATAATAATTTAACTTAAACTTTTAAACTTTAAATTTTTAAAATATTTCCTTTTTATAGTAAATTGCATGGTGTCCTTTAGAGTGTCCATAACTGGTGCGGAAAATATTTAGCGTTAGAATAATTGAGAATGATAATATTTTTGTATGCTTTATTTGCATGATCTTTATACCATACATAGAAGAGACTGGGATTCATTTATTATTCACTTTTAATATCACTGAGTAGTTTCAGTTCAAATGCATCCAAAACTTTATTCTTGACATTCAAAACATTTTAAATTCATACATGGGTTTTTATAATATAATATAGGATATATATATATATATATATATATATACAATTTTTTAAAAAGTGAAAAAAAAATGTTTTCTTCAGGCATAAAATGTCATATTCTATTATTAAATGGTTAGGGTCTATTGTTTGAAATAGAGTGCGCGACTAGTGTGTAAAATATTGAGTTTTAGTCTATTTATTATTTTTGATAATTATTGAAGTGATTCTTTAGTCATTTATTAAAACAGAAGGGTCTGGGATCAAGATATTCAAAAACTAGTCAGTGAAGAACGGGATTAATTTAATATTTACTTTTAATATTACCAAGCAGTTTTATTTTAAATGCATTCAAACTTGCTTGACATCCACAAAAACAACAAAAACATGTTTAAATGTCTCACAAAGTAAAATCAATTTTTTCCTATTTAGAAAGACTATGGTGGATGTTCAAGGTGCACAAGCAGCGTATGATATAAGAATAATGGAGGATAATAATTATTGTTTTATGCTTTATGCCGATTCTTTATAACATAGAACCAACTACATATCAGGGGAGACTGGGATGAATTTGATATATTTACTTTTAATAGTATTCAGCCAATTCAGTTGAAATTCATCACATTTCTATGCTTGACATAAAAAAAAAGAAATCTTAAATTTCTCACAAAGTAAAATGATAATTAGTTTCTCTCAGGCAGAGAGAAAACACTACATACCACCACAACCTTAACCATCACTTCTTTAACATCATCCACACAGAGACAGAGACGCTAACATGTTTGTCCTTCTCTATTTAAAACTGCTGTTCATTAAACAAGCTGCACCTTTAGGTGTTTCTAATTATTCATTAAGCATTATTTAGTGCCTTTATGAACCCTTGTTTTCTTCTGAGGACATCCTCACAACATGGTTTTGTCAGGTTTGGCTGTTACTGGTGATCCGTTCTGAAATGTTGCCCCCAGGTTCCCGAAAGCACACATACTCAGAACGCAGCATTACAGTAATGAGAGTACTTTCGGATTAAACATGACGTAAAGAGCGGGTCACGGCCGGGGCATCGGGTCATATTCTCATTCCACGTGAGGATTTATCGAACACAAACATACAGTGAACATTGATTAAATCAGTCGATATCAGCTGTGCGCTTTACAACATAAAGAGCCGGGGTCTTCCACATAAACGTAGTGAGAGGAGGAAGAGGATGGGTCAGATTCAGGGCTGTGAGATGTGACGTGATGTGACAGGGCAGCCTGGGAGATACGAGTGCCCCCTCGGTGACTCGATGCCAGAAGGGCAGGAGACTCACGTTCTGTACCGCAATAAAGCATTCATGAGAAATAACCATTATTAATCAATCATTTGTCACAAATAGAAACATTTATCAAAAGCTGCTTTTAATTAATACATTTGGTACATTTATTTTAATAATTTTTTACTGTTTATATAAATTGGTTATTATGAATAATAAAATATAGTAATTTAAAATTACATAACATTGACTGTTTGTAACATTGTTTTAATGCTTCTGAATAGTATACATTTTTTATATTTATAACAGACTTTATGCACTATTTGTATGGCAATAGAAGCATGTATATTACATTTTGACAATTATTTGTGATTTATTTGAAGGATTTACAATGGAGACCCATAAAATAGCTTATATAAATCAGTGATAAATAATGACTAATTAAGTATAACTAATCATTTAAAACTGCGGATAGATATTTGTAATATTGCTTTAGTACTTCTGAATTGTTTAAATACACATTTTGTAATATTTATACAAGTTACTCACACTTTTGTATGGCAGTAGAATCCTGTTTGAGCTATTTCTAAAATAACTGTTATTGATTAATAATTTGTCAGAAATATCTATTATTCATTTAATTTTTTTCTTCTTAAATTAAAATAAATCGGGGGTGAAAGTTTCTAAATTATTCCTTTTCCCCCAAATTATATTGTAGGCCTGTATTATAGAATAAGGTTAAATGATCATGAATAATACTGAATATAATACTGATAATATTAGAATATTGAAATAATAATCATAAATAATATTGAATATAATACTGATAATATTAGAATATTGAAATAATTATCATAAATAATATTGAATATAATACTGATAATATTAGAATATTGAAATAATTATCATAAATAATATTGAATATAATACTGATAATATTATAATATTGAAATAATAATCATAAATAATATTGAATATAATACTGATAATATTAGAATATTGAAATAATAATCATAAATAATATTGCATATAATACTGATAATATTAGAATATTGAAATAATTATCATAAATAATATTGAATATAATACTGATAATATTAGAATATTGAAATAATTATCATAAATAATATTGAATATAATACTGATAATATTATAATATTGAAATAATAATCATAAATAATATTGAATATAATACTGATAATATTATAATATTGAAATAATAATCATAAATAATATTGAATATAATACTGATAATATTAGAATATTGAAATAATAATCATAAATAATATCGAATATAATACTGATAATATTAGAATATTGAAATAATTATCATAAATAATATCGAATATAATACTGATAATATTAGAATATTTAAATAATTATCATAAATAATATCGAATATAATACTGATAATATTAGAATATTGAAATAATTATCATAAATAATATCGAATATAATACTGATAATATTAGAATATTGAAATAATTATCATACATAATATTGAATATAATACTGATAATATTAGAATATTGAAATAATTATCATACATAATATTGAATATAATACTGATAATATTAGAATATTGAAATAATTATCATAAATAATATTGAATATAATACTGATAATATTAGAATATTGAAATAATAATCATAAATAATATTGAATATATATACTGATAATATTAGAATATTGAAATAATTATCATAAATAATATTGAATATAATACTGATAATATTAGAATATTGAAATAATTATCATAAATAATATTGAATATAATACTGATAATATTAGAATATTGAAATAATAATCATAAATAATATTGAATATAATACTGATAATATTAGAATATTGAAATAATAATCATAAATAATATTGAATATAATACTGATAATATTAGAATATTGAAATAATTATCATAAATAATATTGAATATAATACTGATAATATTAGAATATTGAAATAATATCATAAATAATATTGAATATAATACTGATAATATTAGAATATTGAAATAATTATCATAAATAATATTGAATATAATACTGATAATATTAGAATATTGAAATAATTATCATAAATAATATTGAATATAATACTGATAATATTAGAATATTGAAATAATTATCATAAATAATATTGAATATAATACTGATAATATTAGAATATTGAAATAATAATCATAAATAATATTGAATATAATACTGATAATATTAGAATATTGAAATAATAATCATAAATAATATTGAATATAATACTGATAATATTAGAATATTGAAATAATTATCATAAATAATATTGAATATAATACTGATAATATTAGAATATTGAAATAATTATCATAAATAATATTGAATATAATACTGATAATATTAGAATATTGAAATAATAATCATAAATAATATTGAATATAATACTGATAATATTAGAATATTGAAATAATTATCATAAATAATATTGAATATAATACTGATAATATTAGAATATTGAAATAATTATCATAAATAATATTGAATATAATACTGATAATATTAGAATATTGAAATAATTATCATACATAATATTGAATATAATACTGATAATATTAGAATATTGAAATAATAATCATAAATAATATTGAATATAATACTGATAATATTAGAATATTGAAATAATTATCATAAATAATACTGAATATAATACTGATAATATTAGAATATTGAAATAATTATCATACATAATATTGAATATAATACTGATAATATTAGAATATTGAAATAATTATCATAAATAATATTGAATATAATACTGATAATATTAGAATATTGAAATAATTATCATAAATAATATTGAATATAATACTGATAATATTAGAATATTGAAATAATAATCATAAATAATATTGAATATAATACTGATAATATTAGAATATTGAAATAATAATCATAAATAATATTGCATATAATACTGATAATATTAGAATATTGAAATAATAATCATAAATAATATTGAATATAATACTGATAATATTAGAATATTGAAATAATTATCATAAATAATACTGAATATAATACTGATAATATTAGAATATTGAAATAATTATCATAAATAATATTGAATATAATACTGATAATATTAGAATATTGAAATAATAATCATAAATAATATTGAATATAATACTGATAATATTAGAATATTGAAATAATAATCATAAATAATATTGAATATAATACTGATAATATTAGAATATTGAAATAATAATCATAAATAATATTGAATATAATACTGATAATATTAGAATATTGAAATAATAATCATAAATAATACTGAATATAATACTGATAATATTAGAATATTGAAATAATAATCATAAATAATATTGAATATAATACTGATAATATTAGAATATTGAAATAATAATCATAAATAATATTGCATATAATACTGATAATATTAGAATATTGAAATAATAATCATAAATAATATTGAATATAATACTGATAATATTAGAATATTGAAATAATTATCATAAATAATACTGAATATAATACTGATAATATTAGAATATTGAAATAATTATCATAAATAATATTGACTATAATACTGATAATATTAGAATATTGAAATAATAATCATAAATAATACTGAATATAATACTGATAATATTAGAATATTGAAATAAGTATCATAAATAATATTGAATATAATACTGATAATATTAGAATATTGAAATAATTATCATAAATAATATTGAATATAATACTGATAATATTAGAATATTGAAATAATAATCATAAATAATACTGAATATAATACTGAGAATATTGAAATAATTATCATAAATAATATTGAATATAATACTGATAATATTAGAATATTGAAATAATAATCATAAATAATATTGAATATAATACTGATAATATTAGAATATTGAAATAATTATCATAAATTATATTTAATATAATACTGATAATATTAGAATATTGAAATAATTATCATAAATAATATTGAATATTATACTGATAATATTAGAATATTGAAATAATTATCATAAATAATATTGAATATAATACTGATAATATTAGAATATTGAAATAATTATCATAAATAATATTGAATATAATACTGATAATATTAGAATATTGAAATAATAATCATAAATAATATTGCATATAATACTGATAATATTAGAATATTGAAATAATAATCATAAATAATATTGAATATAATACTGATAATATTAGAATATTGAAATAATTATCATAAATAATACTGAATATAATACTGATAATATTAGAATATTGAAATAATTATCATAAATAATATTGACTATAATACTGATAATATTAGAATATTGAAATAATAATCATAAATAATACTGAATATAATACTGATAATATTAGAATATTGAAATAAGTATCATAAATAATATTGAATATAATACTGATAATATTAGAATATTGAAATAATTATCATAAATAATATTGAATATAATACTGATAATATTAGAATATTGAAATAATAATCATAAATAATACTGAATATAATACTGATAATATTAGAATTTTGAAATAATTATCATAAATAATATTGAATATAATACTGATAATATTAGAATATTGAAATAATTATCATAAATAATATTGAATATAATACTGATAATATTAGAATATTGAAATAATAATCATAAATAATATTGAATATAATACTGATAATATTATAATATTGAAATAATAATCATAAATAATATTGAATATAATACTGATAATATTATAATATTGAAATAATTATCATAAATAATACTGAATATAATACTGATAATATTATAATATTGAATATAATACTGACTATTATATTTATTGATGATATTATAATATTGAAATAATAATTTCTTTAAATCAAGTATAGTCAAGTCAGCACAGCCGGGTCTCATTTCTACCTTCTTCTCAGAATCACAGCAAAATCTCCAATTATTCTTTTGCTGGCTTTCAAGCGCTGATATTTTCTTCAGGAAGTACAAATCTAGCTGCTATTGCTTGGCTGTAAGGCATTGTCAATGAGGCCCTGATAAAGGTGTTGGCTTTCCATCGGTCATGAGCGCTGTTGGTCTGTAGGTGGCGCTCTGGCCTTGTGAACGGCAACCTGTTGCTTGTGTGTCCCATCAGATTCTCTCACCACGAGCCAGTAACGTTTGGGATTTTAATAAGATTATTGATTGAGCTGGTGGATGCTTGTTTACTTCTTGATCTACTGCCAAAATGTACACAGTTCTCACTAAATAGTGTTCAATTTCATTACAACTACCTATAAATACACTTAAAATAAAGGTGCTTCAAGCGATGTCATAGAAGAACCATTTTTGGTTCCACAAAGAAGCATTCAGTCAGAGTTTCTTTAAAGAAACATTACCTTTTTATAATCTGAAGAACCTTATTTCAGCTCAAAGAGCCTTTAGTGGAACAGAAAGCTTCTTCAGATGCTGAAGTTCTTTATGGAACCATTTAGACACAAAAGGTTCTTCTATGGCATCGTGAATGCCTGTATTTACAGCACTTTCCTAGAATAAGGTACACATTTGGTGCCCCGTTACTATTTTTAAAGTTATTAATGTACAAATAATCCCATTAGAAGTAGCTATTATATACGTTAGATAAGCAATTATCTAACATAACAGTTTTTAAAGACGTAAAACACTATTTGGCCTGTCCTACCCCAGTGCTCCTCACCTTCTTTAATATATCTGTCAATTAAAATCATACAGAAGTTTCAGAATTTTGGAGCTGATATTAAACATACATTGTATAAAAATGTTTTTAGTTATTAACATGTTTTAATGACCAAAAACTCTCACTTTATTAAAAAAAATTACACTGGAAAAATGAATACAGATATAGTTATAGTAACAAATAAGTAAGAAATAAGAAATAAAACTACTATAACATGATTTGGTCACAAATCGTAATTTAGGGTAATTATTTTTATTAAAAGCTTTAATTTAGGGTTTTCTTGAAGAGTTTCTATCCATGTTTTATACCCTGTTTGGGAATCAAGTGTTTTGAAGGAAATGTGTTTTTCAGATTAAGGAACATCTAGAGACCGCAGTCGCAGACGGGACGTGATTGGGGTTGATGGGGGTGCACGCAGTGGTACAGACAGTACGTCACAGTCTTTAAAAGATGCTGGCTGGGACAGAGGAAGGTATCTAGACAGGCTCATGGTGGCACATACAGACCGGCCCTGTGTCCCGATGACGACGTCACAGGAAGAAACGTCTGGCCCGGGCGGGCGGCACACGGTGGTACAGTCACCAGACAGCAGTGACTCATGAGTGAAAGAGACCGAGATACAGTGAGCAAGATGATGCATGAGACTCTGGAGCACAAAAGCAGTCTTAAGTCGCTGGGGTATGTTGTAGCAATAACCAAAAATACATTGTATGGGTCAAAATGATCGATTTTTCTTTTATGCCAAAACTCATTAGGACATTAAGTAAAGATCATGTTCCATGAAGATATTTAGTACATTTCCTACCGTAAATATATAAAAACTTATTTTTTGACTAGTAATATGCATTGCTCAGAACTTCATTTGGACAACTTTAAAGATGATTTTCTCAATATTTGTTTTTTTTGCACCCTCAGATTCCAGATATTTAAAGAGTTGTATCTAAGCCAAATATTGTTCTATCATAACAAACCAAACATCAATGGAACGATTATGTATTCAGCTTTCAGATTTAATTTCGAGAAATGGCTGGTTTTGTGGTCCAGGGTCACATTTGTCATGTTAACTGTTGAGTGATTGTGATCCTCAATGGGGAAAACAGGAAGTCCCAGCCGACTAGATGTTTTAGTGGGAGTGATTCGTCCCTGCAGGGTATCAACCACCGGTTTCAGTCCCCGTTTAAGCCCCTTTAAGGCCTTGGTCTCCTCCTCTGTCCCAACATCCATCCTGAGCAGGATGAGGATGTAGCCCCATATCAGCGGGAGCCAATTTATGTGATCCGGCCCTATCGCTCGCCCTCTTCTTCTTCTTCTTCCCTTTTTCTAGATTGATCTGTTCTCACTTTGGCTCATTTTCAGTTCACGTTCTTTATTTGTGTAACAAATAATGGTGCATTTGTATTGGTGAGGCTTTAGTTGCGTGCCTACAAAGAAAATAATGTAAAACTAACATATTTCAAATCTACTTACTTCAATAAAGATAGAGTATACAGATGGTAATAACAAATATTTTTTATTTAAAAAAGTTATGAATTATGAAAATGAGTTAGAATAAAAATTAGGGGTGGGCATAGATTATTTTTTTTTAATCTAGATTAAAATGGCTCATTTGAATTCTGCCGAAGGCATTCAGAATATGTGTTCTACCCAAATAATGACTAAAAGTAAGTCTTTGAGAACGGGTTTCTCAAGCCAGGTGGCGCATTAGACCAGGGGCTCATCTCCTGTTTCCAAAATGCATCACAAACTGCTTGAGAAAGCTGTTCTACTATGATAATTGGTGATGAAAATAAACTATGTTCAATAAGATGTACTTGTGTTTACTAACTGTTTATTCAGTTAAACATTTTGAACTGTAGGGATACACAAGAGGTCGTGATGAACTGTTTACAGTTTCCATTGGGAAGCTTCTTAAAAATAAATTTTCCCTGAAGCAAACCCGGCGGCTTCATAGCTGCATCCATGTTAGCACGTCACGTCTGATGTGGTAATTTCACAGTAACGTTAGGCATACACACAGGTTCGAAGCAGAGGGTGACACGGGAGTGAATTATCAAGTTCACACGAGACCTAAAGCGCATCCTGTTTGCTTAAAAGCACAACGTTTCGTTGTTATTCTGAGTGCACACAAATAAACGTAGAGTCTTTACAGATTCGAAAGATGTATTAGGCTACTTTTATCTGTATGACCAAAAATGACGGAGATTTTAAGAGCAAGTGAACGCACCGGAGCCTGTCCTGCAGCAAACGCGCTTCCACACAAACACTTCAATAGCGCACATTTCTCTAGGTTAACATCATATTGAGCGGCCATGTAAAGTTGCTACTACATACATCTTTCAGATGAAAAGCCATATTTGAGGTTGATGAATGATAGCTGAGCGTTTGGATGTCCTGCCCGATTGTATTACCACACAGACCAGCCGTTAACAATCTGTCCATCACGGACTGCGAGCCTCTAGTTCGAAGACTCGTTCTCGCCCCCTACAGTGCAATTCGGCTAGGTATACATCCGCGCTAAAATATCAGGGTGAAAGTCATCATAGCTTGTGTAGTATAGACCCAGCTCCCAACCCAACTTTGAGAATAGATTAACGGCGATATTTTTTTTATCGCCGATAAGAGTCTCACGTTAACGCAGCACGTTAACGCCGATAACGGCCCACCACTAATAAAAATGTATTCAGCAGGGATGCATTGATTTGATCAAAAGTGACAAAGACATTTATAATGTTACAAAATATTTCTATTTTAAATAAATGCTTTTCTTTTTAACTTTATATTCATTAAACAATCCTGAAAATAAAATGTATTACATTTCCACATAAATACGAAGCAGCACAACCATTTTGAACATTGATAATAATCAGAAATGTTTCTTGAACAGTAAATCTACATATGAGAATGATTTCTGAAGATCATTTGACTCTGAAGACTGGAGTAATTATGCTGAAAATACAGCTTTAATCACAGGAAAAAAATATATATTCACAATTAAAACAGTGTAATTGCAATAATATTTCACAGCTCTACAGTTTTTTCTGTATTTTTGATCAATAAATGCAGCCTTGGTGAACAGAAGAGACTTCTTAAAAACCATGATAAACTTGAGATAAAATATGAGACAGTTATGCCTGAAACAAACAAAACAAAGTCAACTTATGGTAAATATCTGTGAACAGAATATTTGTAATTTCAATAAACCGTCTTTGATTTGTATAATTTAGTTACATTGTTTTAAACTATTTTCTTTGTACACGTGCAAGTGTAATTTTGTTAAATTATGCATACAATTGAAAATGGTATATTAAATTCTAGCTCTGAAATTAGCCTTAGCAAGTAAAAAGAGTTTTACATTTTTCACCCCCTAAAAATGTTCAAATGGTTGTCATGTGTGATAGTGATTTCACCCCCGTTACTCACTTCTAATTGGTTAAACTGACATGCAACACTCCCCTCTTTTCTTGCAGGGGAGCAATAGTAATGCTGCACATGCTTCTCTCTCTCTCTTTCTTCTCGCTCTCTCTTCCTTACTCATCTCTCTCTCTTCTCTCCTCTTCTCTCGTCTGTCTTTTCCCTCTCTCTCTCTCTCTCTTCTCTTCTCTCTACTCCTCTCTCCTCTCTCTCTCTCTCTCTCTCTTCTCTCTCTCTCTCTCTCTCTCTCTCTCCTCTCTCTCTCTCTCTCTCTCTCTCTCTCTCTCTCTCTCTCTCTCTCTCTCTCTCTCTCTCTCTCTCTCTCTCTCTCTCTCTCTCTCTCTCTCTCTCTCTCTCTCTCTCTCTCTCTCTCTCTCCTCTCTCTCTCTCTCTCTCTCTCTCTCTCTCTCTGCTCTCTCTCTCTCTCTCTCTCTCTCTCTCTCTCTCTCTCTCTCTCTCTCTCTCTCTCCTCTCTCTCTCTCTCTCTCTCTCTCTCTCTCTCTCTCTCTCTCTCTCTCTCTCTCTTTTCTCTCTCTCTCTCTCTCTCTCTCTCTCCCTCTCTCTCTCTTTCTCTCCTCTCCTCTTCCTCTCTCTGCTCTCTCTCTCTCTCTCTCTCTCTCTCTCGCTCTCCCTCTCTCTCTCTCTCTCTCTCTCTCTCTCTCTCTCTCTCTCTCTCTCTCTCTCTCTCTCTCTCTCTCTCTCTCTCTCTCTCTCTCTCTCTCTCTCTCTCTCTCTCTCTCTCTCTCTCTCTCTCTCTCCCTCTCTCTCTCTCTCTCTCTCTCTCTCTCTCCTCTGACTCTCCCTCTCTCTCTCTCTCTCTCTCTCTCGCTCTCTCCTCTCTCTCTCTCTCTCTCTCTCTCTCTCTCTCTCTCTCTCAAAGCTCCATTAGTTCTGACGTGCAGGACCACTGATTCCGTAAAGGTCAGGGCCCCGCGCAGCAGGTCTTGGCAGGGCTTTAGTGCGGCATAATCACACATCTGCGTGCGAGAGTCCAACACTGCCCACTGAGCTCCTCTTCCTCTCCTCTGCCGCTCTGCGACTCGCTCTCACACCAAACATATCACTGACCGGCTCTCAGACGTGCAGCTGTACCGCTGACTGGACTGACGGCTCTTTGTGGGCATTCTGTTTTTGTTTTGTATAATTGTGAAATTTAATAGCAATTTCTGAGTCACCAGTGTGACTGGCGTTTTTCTACTCAAAACTCATGGCCAGAATGCTGAGGTGTTACTGCTGGTGCCATGTGGTTGCTAAGGGGATTGGAGTGGTTGCTAATGTGTTCTAGGTGATTGGTAGGGGGGTTGCTACTAGCTTGTTCTCGGTGATTGCTGGTGATTTCTTGGATGTACTGGTGGTTACAAGGGGTTGCTAGGATGTTTAGGGTGGTTGCTATCCAGACAGCAGCATAGTTTTGGCCCAGATCCAGCCCATATCTGGACCGTATGAAATCCATGCAGGCCAGATGTGGGCCGGATCTGGGCCGACACTGCTTGCTGTCTGGGTATGCTTCTTCCCAACTTGCAATCTGAGTATGTTACTACATGCAATATCCCTGTATGGCTTTATTTATTATATTTTGAAGATATTATATAGTTCATGTTTTCCTGAATATTAGTGCGTGAGTGCAATCACGAATGTGATATTAATTTGATAACAGTTCAAAAACAAGAAGCTAATATTGAGTGAGTTACATTTTAGACACAATATTGTCTTTTTTATAAATTTTTTTGAAGATTGTTCCAAACAAAGCTGGTAAAGAACATTTGGTTGTCTCAGAGCAACACTGCAGTGTTACGTTCCTGAATGAATCTGTGTTTGAATGACAGATCCTAAATGAACCAGCCGTTTTGAATGAATGATTCAATGGATCTCTCATTAATCACTCGTAGTGTGATTAGTATCATATTAATGTATTAATGTCAGACCTAAATCAACCGTGGTAACAGCATAGAACACATTTGGCTAAATATAGTTTAATTATCATTATTGAAAAAATCCATAAAAATAAGTTTTTTTTGTCAATAACGCACACCCCTAAGTCTGAGGTATTATGATTAATGTAGTTACGTGTGTAGCTGAAGAAACCAGTGTGTAAATTTGTTTTATTATGTTTTTTATTAATTAATAATATAAATATTTACTGTGTAGTAAGATAATCTGTAAAAAAAAAAATCAGACTAGAGTGACTAGAGTGTCTTTTAAATGAGCGGAAACAGTTTAGTAAAGCCTGACAAGAGACATGTTGTCTTGCTGAACAAGTTACTTAAGTGAATTTGGAGAGGATATGGACATGCCACACACACACACACACACACACTCACACACACACACACACACACACACACACACACTCACACACACACACACCACACACACACACACTCACACACACACTCACACACACACTCACACACACACACACACACACACACACACACACTCACACACACACACACACACACACACAGCCCCTTTTTTGTCTTTTTTGCTGGCTACAACTAGAGCCACCTGCATTTTTGTTACCACTGCCAAATTCTGATCATGTGACTAGTGTAATCTACCAATCAGTGCTCAGTAAGAAGGGTTTATTTCTTTCTTTCTCTTGAAAATGTCACAACACTTCCTTCCTCGTCCTTTCTTTTTCCTCTAATAAAAGCAGTTCATTTTAAATACTTTTTTATTTGAAATGGTGAGATTTTATAAGTCATAATGCAGTCAAATTTTTTTTATTATTTATTTATAGCAAATAATTGGTTCAGATATTTTTTTATATAATTAAGACTAAATCATTTCAGTTTGCACAACACTTTTCCCTATTCATGCTTCCTTTTCCCTCTAATAAAAGCATTTACTTATGTGTTTGTTTTTGACTGTCCATATTTCTAATAATAAGCAATCGTTTTCTCTTCTCTCAGCCTTCCACAACGTCCTGCAGCACTGAAGCACATCTCTTAGTCCCTGCCAGGCCTTCTTGCCTCTTTTTGTGGTTTGCACGAAGGGGGCCGTTGCCCTCTCGCAGGCTACGTTACAGTCTGTCACATGAGGCGGACACTCTAGTCCTGCCGCGCTTTATTTGCTGTGGCACTGCAGATTACTTCCACAGTCTCTGTCTGCGCTGCACATCCAATTCAATTAGGACCTATTAGTGCTTCCCCCGCCTCACCGTACGGCCCCCTCTCGCTGCGTCTGTTCCTATACCACGCCTGAAGAGCACATCGCTAAGCTGAAAATGTGTTACTTAAATAAGCATTGAAATACACTCAGATGTTGAGTAGTCTCATTAATACTTTTCAGTATCTACTTCCACACACTTACAGAATCTTACTGCACTGCATTTGTATCGCTGGCGTAGAATTTGGCCAGTTGCTTTTTCACCAGAAAGAACGAGTACGTAGCTCAAATAAGAATGAAACGGAGATATAGTATCATATATTCAGAAATTGGCTGTTGATTCTTGTGCGCATAGCAGAGATAGTAATGACACAGCAACGTTTAAGGTGATTCAGCTCACTGAGTTTTTTAGTATCAGCAGGGTTATATTATAGTCATAACTACAACTGAAACTAAAATGAAAAATATTCATAAATATTTAAAATGAATGAAAATTAAACAAAATAAAATAAAATCCCCCAAAAAACTTTTTTTTTTTTAAGTTGCAAAGGCTTTCATTTATTAGACCTTGGTGTTCTACAATAACTAAAACTGAAATAAAAATGAATAAAAATATTTTAGGGAGGAAAAAATAAAAATGACAACACAACAGAATTACTAAGCTTTTAACAGTCAAATAAAAATGAAAACTAATTCAAAATATGAATAAAACGTATAATAGTATATCCCTAATAGTAAAATAACACTGCATGCCAGTGAGATATGTATTCATATTTTGAGTTTTTTTTTTTGCCTTTTATTTTTAGTGCAAAAGCAAAAACAATGCAAACATGCAGTGTTTTAAGATGATATCACTAGATTTTTACATTTAAAGAATGTTTTCCATTATTTTTCCATCAAACAAAAGTCTGTTCACTTAGTACAAGCACTCAAAATTGCACAAATTATGTTATGCACCAAAGTTAATTTTATTTGTTGTATTCACACGCTTAAGTAATGATGAAACAATTTAGGCTCCGGCCCATTCCATCCCCCAAACTCGGCCTAAGGATGCGCATCACTGCTCCCTGGCATGATTTTCAGACTCCATTGTGTGGCTTTCATTGTCCCCCCTCCCTCGAGCCCCAAAACTCTCGCAATCTTTCCTCTAGTTCAATGCTCGCCCCCTCCGTCTGGCCTCTGCACACCTGGTCCTGGCAAATTAGTGCAAAAGAGCAGGGGCTGCGCGGGTCTTTAAGCATTCCAACGGAGCAAAAAGTTAATGATGGGCGCTTCAGTGCGGCTGACAGCGGGGAAAAAAAGTTTGAGAAACAGAAAATCTCTAGCAAACGACAACAAAAGAAACAAAATGCATTCTTAAAAAAGGTTCTTTACGGGCTTCCGTAGTTTCATGAAAACCTTTAACATCCTTAGAACCTTTCCATTCCACAAAAGGTTCTTTATAGTGGATGAAAGTTTTTCGAATGTTCTTCACACTAAGAAAAAAAGTGATTCTTTGAAGAACTGCTCACTTAAAGGTTCTTTGGGAAACCAAAAATGGCTCTTCGAGGGCATCACTGCGAAATGTCTCAGCATGTTCTTTTTACTTATTTTGACACTGAACTTTTCCATGCATAGCTATTTGGTATTCAGTTATGCAGAATTATGTCTAAAACAAGTGGTAGAATTAATGCGTGACAAGCTAAATCAAAAGCTCTTTTCGTTTTAGTCATTCTAAGACTAAATAAGTGAAATTTGCACAACACTTTTCTCTACTTGTCCTGTTTTTTTCCCTCTAATAAAAGCAGTTCATATGCCCGCCTTCTCTACAGGGTCTAATCTGGCCTGACAGCTTCCTCTCGTAATTGGTGCTAACACCCAGATGGACGGGGCTCTAATTTGCCGTTCCCAATAAAGAGAGGCGGCTGAGGGGGTGGCGGAGAGGGGGGAAGCCTTGATTTGTTGGTTATAGATACAGAAGCCGTAAACACCCCAGGCCTCTGGGCCGACAGTTTGAGCAGGCTTTTGTTCACACGTTTGTTCAAAAGAAGCGCTCTTCCCAACCTCCCCCCTCCTCCCGCTGTCTCTCTCTCGCTCACACACACACAATACAGTCTATTCCCTCGGTTTCATTCAGCCGCTCCTCCTTGCAGCCATATAGCCAGTAGTATAGTGGTGGTGTGCAAGAGTGTGTGTGTGTGTGTGTGTGTGTGTGTGTGTGTGTGTGTGTGTGTGTGTGTGTGTGTGTGTGTGTGTGTGTGTGTGTGTGTGTGTGTGTGTGTGTGTGTGTGTGTGTGTGTGTGTGTGTGTGTGTGTGTGTGTGTGTGTGTGTGTGTGTGTGAGTGTGTGGATGGGTGGCCGTGACCTGAACGTTTTTCAGGGCAACTGCTTGACCTCTCGCTATTAATGAGGCCACAGGCAATGAGCTCTGGGTCAATGGTCAGGTAGAGAGAAGATACGAGGTGTTTCTCTGACAGCAGACGTATAATTAAGCTGCCGTCACACTCTCTCATCTATCTATCTATTCATCCATCCATCATCCATCCATCCATCCATCCATCCATCTCTGACAGCAGACGTATAATTAAGCTGCCGTCACACTCTCTCACTCTATCTATCTATCTATCTATCTATCTATCTATCTATCTATCTATCTATCTATCTCTGACAGCAGACGTATAATTAAGCGGCCGTCACACTCTCATCTATCTATCATCTATCTATCTATCTATCCATCCATCCATCCATCCATCTATCTCTTCTCTATTCTCTATCACACTCTCATCTATTTGTCTGTCCGTCCGTCCGTCCGTCTTCAAAAAGTATTTCTCAAATCAACATTCAAAGTTTGTCTTGAATTAGTCATAATACTTTTTTTAAATTCCTTTTTGTTATTCTCAATGGTGCACAACCCTGTTGAAACAAACTGCATGATCAAAGGTACTTTCATTAAGTTAACATTCATGCACAGACGCTAGGAGGTTTAATGGAAGAAATGGATGTTATAAAAATGGATGGCTGGGAGAAAGACTTTCAAAATGTTCTTTCAGTGGTCATCTCTAACAGAAAACAGTTTGATCTGTTTGTAAAGATTCATATCAGTTCATAGTACCATTGATCACAGTGAACTGTTTGAAAACAGTTGGAGTATTTCATTATGGAGTAAAGCTAGGACTGCACTATGAAATCGCAGCCCATCTTTTGAAGTAATGTTGTGTGAGGGCCGCGGTTCAATAGTGCATCACACTGCACTGTACAAAAGAAGCTGGAAATAATACAGGGATGCAAGGTTTAATTGATTTTGAACAAATGTTTTAGGACACAAAGCAAATTCATGGTCTCTATGGAGGAGAGATGGATAAAACACGTCCTTGGCTTTTATAGTAGGACTTCGTGTTAAAATTGGGGTCATTGGGTCTAAAAATGGGTGGATTTAGATGAGGAATTGACTTGTACTCAAAGAAAAGGTGACAATCAATGTTTTATTCAGCACACTGATGTTACCGTTTGTAGAAAGCCAAGAACACAATATTTGTATTATAAAAATTAACAAATCATTGCAGAATTGTGAGCTAAATGTGAGAAACGGCATAGGCTTAAATAAAACAGCATGATAAATATGAAAGGTTAAAGACTAAAATATATATTATTCAGACTAAATAGTATATGAATGTACCAAAAATGTATTTATTCACATCTTATTAAGGGAATTTTTACACACATCTTCCCCTGACATTTAGGAGTTTCAGAAGAAATATCTGAGACAAAATTCACTGAACAGTAACGGATCAATAATATTTCATGTGTATATTTCAGTGTCATTTGAACATTTGCTTCACACCGCTCAACAGAGCTTTTATTGTACCTAGTTAAAGACTCATTATAGTCTGAAATACTTTGAAAAATGCTTTCTTTGTCTCCATTGAGCCATCAATATCAGAAACTGCTTTAGTTTCTCTAGTGTTACTGAACAAACAATGACGCTCCCGTTCTTTTCAGCAGGTGCTCCTCATTTTAATGCCGTCATTCTCTCTTCGGCTCTCAGGAAATATCTGTGTTTGTTGAGAGAGCAGCTGTGTGTTCTCAAACCCAAACTTTGTTTCTCATTCTGGCTTTCTGTGAAAGGGCTTCAGGTTTGGAGTGGTGCTCATCTCACCGTGGACCAAACCTTTCAACTCAATCCAGACCAAACAAATACACACATCTCCTGTGTCTTAATAAGCCTTAAAAAGAGTTCAAAAGAAAACGAGGAACCAAGAATACAATTCTCTGCTCAGTGGGCCGTATTCATGAAACATGAACAGAACACATTTTTGTGTAAATCATTCATAAAGCCATTCTGACTAACTTTAAAAAATTAACCCTTAAAAAAAAGTGCATTGTTCAAATTCACTACCCTTTCGTTATGTTCGGGATGAAAACATCCACTAAATTACACTGCTGTAAAAATTGATCTGATAAATATTTTTACCATTTTTTTTGGCATAAATCTGTTAGATCAACCTCAGTCCCTGATCAAAACTAAAAAAAAAACTAAAAAATCCAGGATTTTTACTCTTTAATTGCCAAGTTCATAAGTGATGTCACTTGGATTTTGGAAAAAAAACACACAAAATTACTTATTTTCAATATAAAAAGTGATTGTGGACTGGAATTTTTTTAACTTTTATCACAGTCTTGGGCATGTCCAAGATTAGTAAAAACATTAATTAATGCATTGTTAGTTTTTGAGCAGCATCAGATTTACATTTTTTCTCCCTCATTTACTGTTCGTGGCTGTTTTTGCCCCATTGACTTCCATTATAACGACATTTTTTGATTGCAAAGCCATGACACCATATAATCATGCATTTTTGATTGTAATGGTGGTTTTCCCTGTTGGGAAGAGGTCAAATTTGTAATTTTTACAGTTGATCACCAGGTAGCACCATTAACCCTTTAGATAGGCCTGGTTGCAAACAAAAGCTTAGTTTCTGGCTTGTATATGGAGTATAACAGCATATTATAGTATGTGTGTGTGTGAGTGTGTGAATGTGTTTGTGTGTGAGAGAGAGAGAGAGTGACCTTTGTGCACTTACCTTGATGCGTCTGAGAAAATCTAAATATGCACCTCAGCTCTCAGAACTACATGGAGTAAACAAAAACAAAGTAAGTGTATTTATGCACCTGCTGCCTTTTGATGGTGAGAAGTATAGATGGCCTATGTGTGAAATGCTTGTCTTTTCTTGATGTAAAGAGCCATGTATAAAGCCAGTTTAAAACCTTAAAATCCTTCAGTGATACACTTTTCAATTTTTTTCTGTAATCAATCTACTCTGCATTAGATTTATGAACATAATTTATTATGAACCAAAATGCAACAACAACTTCAAATAAACTGAACAATGGTGCAAGAGTTGAGGATGGATGGGAGAACTAAACAATTATTCTAAGTATTTAGTGTGAGAATTGTGTGTGTGTGTGTGTGTGTGTGTGTGTGTGTGTGTGGTGTGTGTGTGTATGTTCAGTCTTTCCAGCAGGACTTGCAGCATATCACTTGGTGCTCTTTGCAAGTGTGTCCACCACAACAGATGCAAGAGCTGAGTGTTCTTTTTTTTTGTCCTCTGCACCACTTGCATGTTCCCCTTTTCACTCCTGAGCTGCTGGTGCCTGCTGGTGTCTGTGGATTTGAGACTGGAGGGACAGCTGCAGGAGACTGAATCTCTCTCACCAGTGCAGTAATGGCACATACCTTGTGTAGAGTTTCGACACTTCCCTTGCAGCGGTTGTAATCTGTGGTTTGTGACAATACATACTGCAGCTCGCTGGAGGGGTCAGGCTGCATAATAATTTCTAAAACTTTGGTACAAGTCAAGTCCTTTCTCATGTTGCTTGCTGCTCTTCTCACCATCAAATGACCAGCAGGATGGTATGCAAGGGTTTAAAATCCACTTATCTTGTTTTTATTTAGTCTGCACTTCTCACCATCAAAAGGCAGCAGGTGCATAAATACACTTACTTTGTTTTTGTTTACTCCATGTAGTTCTGAGAGCTGAGGTGCATATTTAGATTTTCTCAGATGATCAAGGTAAGTGCACAAAGGTCTTTCTCACACATCTCTCTCTCTCACACACACACAAACACACTATAATATGCTGTTATACTCCATATAACTCCATATAAAAGCTAAAAACTAAGCTTTTTTTTGCACAGGCCTATCTAAAGGGTTAATTGTGCTACTTCATGATCAACAGTAAAAATGACAAGTTTTATCTCTTCCCAACAGGGAAAACCACCAACAATCAAAAATGCATGATTATATGGTGTCATGGCTTTGCAATCAAAAAATGTCGTTATAATGGAAGTCAATGGGGCAAAAACAGCCACGAACAGTAAATGAGGGAGAAAAAATGTAAATCTGATCCTGCTCAAAAACTAAAAATGCATCAAAGCCAATGTTTTTCCTAATCTTGGACATGCCCAAGACTGTGATAAAAGTAAAAAAAATTCCAGTCCACAATCACTTTTTATATTGAAAATAAGTAATTTTGTGTGTGTTTTTCCCAAAATCAGTGACATCACTTATGAACTTGGCAATTAAAGAGTAAAAATCCTGGATTTTTATTTTTTATTTTAGTAGTTTTGAACAGTACTGAGGTTGATTAATAGATTTATGCAAAAAAAATGCAAAAAAATATTTATCCGATACATTTTTTATAGAAGTCTAATTTAGTGGCTGTTTTCATCCCGAACATAACGAAAGGGTAGTGAATTTGTCCACGGTGCATCGTTGAGTTTTGAAAAAATTTCAAAGCATTTTCCTAAAATATGTGTTAAAATAAGATTTGTCACCAAAAATCATTCCATTTGCTGAAACACAAAAAAAGTTGTGGCCAAATTAACACTCAACAGCACCCCTTAGTGGACGAAAACGTCCCCAACAGCACATAAGGGTTAAACATAAAAAAAAAGAACTTTCGAAATGTTAGTTGTACGAAATAAATGTACACCTGCTCCTTACCACGTGTAAATGGTGCGTAAAACGTTCTGTATTCTTTTTGGCTGACTGATTAGGGTTGGGTACCCTTCACATTTGAACCGGTACCTGAAATTCGGTCAGACGCTTTTTGACAAGCTTTTAAGTGCGCTCGCTTCGGGTGTACTGGCTCAGAAAAAGCGTACATCAGACCAGCGAACAAATTAAACATTTAACCGGCAAAGCTTTAAAGCACATTCAAATAATGTATTTCAGTGATTGCGAATAAGTGCAGTGTCCTATGAGAGGAACTCTACCGCTGAGTTAACACTGATGCAGAGGTGTAAAGAATACCTGAAAACCATACTTGAGTAAAAGTACAGATACCTTACAGTGAAAATTACTCTACAAGTCACCATGGCCAGCAGCCATATCACCCTGCAGCCTAAGATCGGTTGCCCACTGAAGCTAAGCAGGGTTGAGCTGGTCAGTACCTGGATGGGAGACCTCCTGGGAAAACTAGGTTGCTGCTGGAAGAGGTGTTAGTGAGGCCAGCAGGGGGTGCTCACCCTGTGATCTGTGTGGGTCCTAACGCCCCAGTATAGTGACGGGGACACTATACAGTCAAAGAAAAGCACCATCCTTCGGATGAGACGTTAAACCGAGGTCCTGACTCTCTGTGGTCATTAAAAATCCCAGGATGTCCTTTGAAAAAGAGTAGAGGTGTAACCCCGGCATCCTGGCCAAATTTCCCCATTGGCCTCTGACCATCATGGCCTCCTAATCATCCCCATACACTGATTGGCTTCATCACTCTGTCTCCTCTCCACCAATAAGCTGGTGAGTGGTGGGCGTTCTGGCGCACTATGGCTGCCGTCGCATCATCCAGGTGGATGCTGCACACTGGTGGTGGATGAGGAGATCCCCCCCCCTTCTATATAAAGCGCTTTGAGAACACAGAAATGCACTATATAAATGTAACAAATTAATTCCAAAACAACTTGAGAAAAAGTATTAGAGTATCTGATTTTAACAGTACTTTAGTATTTTACTTATACTAAATATAGGCTCAAAGTTGTACTAGTCAAAGAGACATCCCAGTCAAAATCTGTAACGTTGTGGTTAGGGATGGGTCACGATTTTCGAATATTCGAATATTCTATTTAATTATAGAATATCGATTAGGTTGTGCGATTATTTTCTAAAGGTGTACCAGGGCTTGACAATAAAGACTGTCCGATGGTGTGAAGGACGCTCGGATTTGTCACTTGCCAGATCGGGCCACTGCAGGTGGTCACTAAATTGTATCATTTGCATGCGTTTTTAAGCCTTGTTTGTTTACAAATGTAAGCGATTCAAAAGCATTTGGGCGCGAAAGACAACTCCTTTCAGTACATGCGCGCTGTGTTCTGTTCTGTGTGAACAGCGCGAGCACCGACAGTCTCTGACACGCGAGACGCCTGAACGGGCAAACACATGAAGTATGTCTAACTAGCCCTCTTGGCAAGTAACTTTAGCAATAATTCATCTATATTGAATTTATATACTGGAGTACAGATGCACAGATCAACAGGATATTTATTTGTTTTATTTTAGAGCATCTTCTGTTCCGTGCCTGCATACAAACTGCACTGTCGGCACTCGGGCGCGGCACACTATAGTGTGAGCACTAACCACGCCGGAGAACGGAACTTCTGATACGTGCAGGCTGATTGCGTGAACAATAGACCTGTTAAACAATATATTGTGAGAGGGCCGTTTGCTACTGCGTCCCAAACAACTCAAAATAATAAACCACAAAGTTAGCAAAACGATGCACGAGAGTGCTTTTCTGCCGCCTTCACGTCCAGTTTCCCATTAATGAAGCTATGAGGAGCTCCCTGCATTCAAATTATTAGTTTTTTGCTGAAATAATAACGTAATATTCCACTGGTTGATATATTATATTTATATGCAAAATATGTGTTGTTTTTCGTGTTAAATGTGAAGAATGACAGGTTGGATGCCACACTTATTATTATTATTTTTATTGGTATTTTTGGCAGAGTATACAGGTGTAATTTTAACTTCAGGTAATGTAACATGATTTTATGATCGTATTTTTGACTTTATTCTTAAAATATTATGACGTTAATTATTTCGTTATTTATTTGAGAAGGATAAACTGATCAAAGGTGCGCTGGCCGCTTGGTATTTAAAAAAACTAAAACTTGAATTTAACAAAAATAAGATGCTCCAATCATATTTCTAAATTAAATTAATAAAGAAAGGAAACAAAATAATGACCAATTTGCTATTAAAAACCAAAACTGAACTATTTAAATGGCTACAACAGCAGCTTTGTAACGGAGAGGAGAGAGAGAGAGAGAGAGAGAGAGAGAGAGAGAGAGAGAGTGAGAGACACGGGCTCAGACTCAGGCGGAGAATTCTGAGAATATATTCTGCTCTATATTCCTTCCCTCGTTTCAATTCAAAGTTCACCGAACTAATTGTGAACAACACTCCCGTCTTCTTCATTGTTCATTTAATATATTTATATATATGAAATAGGTTATTGTTATGAAGACAGACGTTAAAATTAATGTTCACATAATAAGTGCCGTCATTCAGGCGGTTCACATATGTTTTAGCACGTTATATGTTTTACGCCTAATATTCATTGATGCATTAATCAGATTTAAGATTTTCTTTTTAATAATATTAATGTCCATGCTAATTTTTCAAATAGAAATGTCCTAGCCTTATGAGCAGTTGATAATCGACGGACTGTTCTGTTAATAAATGCCTCCTTCGGTTATGTTATATTAATATGTTTCAGCAATCATACTTTACAATCGTTAATTTTCTTGGGTTAAGATAGACTATTCTCTAATTAATTAAACAGTTTGTTATCATACAGATTGAAAGCCTGGATGGTCTCTCTCCCCCTCTCTCTCTGTGTGTGTGTGTGTGTGTGTGTGTGTGTGCGCGCGCGTGTGTGTGTGTGTGCGCGTGGGTGGGCGGGTACATGCGCGGGAGGGGTGCGATTTTCGAATAGTAATCGAATAATACCCAGTGATTATCGAATATTACTTTTGCTTAAAATGCCCATCCCTAGTTGTGGAGAAGCTGAGAAAACAGGCAGAGGCAAGGATCTATGTGCAGGAATTTCATGTAAAAACTAGAACAAACAAACCAACAACCATAGACAAACAGACAACCATTACATTCAACAACTCACCAAAAACTAAAGAAACACTAGGGCTGTATATATGTAAATACATATACATAGGGCTGTGACGATAGATATAATTAACACAGTGAAGACTAGTTAATTTACTAAATGTATGTAGCGTTTCTTATTTATTGTAGTATTTTTTGTCCTTATTTCATCACTGACTGTTTATTTATCTTCAGTGAGGTTGAGTTATTTTTTCTCTCTCTCTCTCTTTAGGCTTGTATTAGTTTGATATTGACATTTGTGACAAATTCTATGGTATCAAAGATTTTAATATAATATAAAAACCTTTTTAAAAGAAAAAAAATCACTATATCGTGATATAAATTGTTATCGTGATTAGGGCTGGGCGATAATTCGATAACGATAATTATCGCGATATCATTTTCCTCTAAAACTATATAAAAAGTTCGAAAAATGTTCGATATAACGTTTATGCACCAAAAGCGGAACGAAACCACGTGACTCATTTGAATCGTGCCACACGGACCGTTTATCCGCTCGGATCACAGTTCAAACTGCCGAGCGGCACGAGCTCACGAGAGAAGATAAGTTTACTCGGTCACGTGATCACTAAGCAGTGCTGTGAGATCCAGTCAGTAGGCGCATTCGACTTAAAGCAGCGCTGCCATTATGTCAGTGTAAGACATCAAAGTACCGCGAGAGCCGTTTGAAAGCATAGGTTTCATCTGCTCTCATCGCTCTCGCGGTACTTTGATGTCTTACACTGACCATTCTGTGCAGTGCCGCTTAAAGTCGAACGCGCCTAATGTGAGAACACAAGCCGAACAGTCTCAGTCAGAAGGCTTTTCAATCTGCACATCGCCATTATTTACCATGGATTTACTGTAGTAACATTCACTGCACTATGGTATTGTGGCAGAAATGTGGGATATTCACATTTAATATTATTACAGGAGTAATGGTATATAATTATAGTAAGTATGTGTGGTTAAGGCAGCTATATCATGTGTGCATTTATACTGAATGGTTTTAGACTACTGTCTTTCATACAAATAGACTACTTAAAAACCATTTAGTTATATTTTGACCATGTTATTGAGGTGCTATATGTGTGGTTTTAACTGTTTATCATTATTTAAATGTATGCTACTATAGGGGACCAATTCTTAATAAAAATAAAAACTTGGTCAGAATACATTATACCATATAAAACTGAGGTTGCTACTGATGTAAAGATGTTACTGATTTTGATAATGAACAAAAATGTTACTGCATCCTAACTCAAGCTACGATCAAAAGTGTATTTCTAAGAGACAAAAAAGTGATATTATTATCATTCATATTATGAGGCAACCCAAACCGGTTTCTTGATTTTGAAACAATATCAGCTCATTAGAACATGCAGAAACTAAGAAATACATATCTATTTAGATAATTATTGTGTTAAGGAAAATTAATGGTCTGGTTTCTAAAACTTTCACTTTGGAGCAAAAATCTGGCTTTAAACTTGAAAGAAATAAAGATTTGACATTTATCGTGATAATTATCGATATCGACTGATATGAAAATAATTATCGTGATAATTTTTTGGGCCATATCGCCCAGCCCTAATCGTGATATAAAATTTGTCATATGGTGATATAAGATTTTGCTCATATCGCCCACCCCTACATATACATATACATATACATATACATACAGCAGGCTAACAAGCTGAACAAGATCAAATATAAACTGACTACAAACACCACGAGAAAAAGGAAGTGACATAAAAGTCCGGGACAAGGCACAGAGAATGCAACAAAAACAAGAAAAAGCTGATTTGTGAGGAGAGCAATCACACTTATTTTCTAAAACCAAAATAAAACTGAACACCTCAAAATTACAACAACAAAAAATCCATTTACCTTCAAAAAAGTCTCTGCAGTATAAAGGATGAATAAAATAATGTTAAGTAAAATTAAAAAGTCAAAGTCTTCTTGCACTGGAGAAGCTTGCATTCACTTAAAGTAACCTTGTTGACAAGTTTGGGTGAGTGAGGGCAAAAACACACAAGGTATAGTACTTTCAGTGCCCTGTAGTTGGCGATATCACATCTTTTAGCATAAATAAACTGCTGCAGAAAAGCTAAGTACCATGCAAAATGTAACGTGTAACTGCAACACTCGTTTCAAATGTAGTTGAGTAAAGAGTACAGATACTCATTCAGAAATGTAGTGAAGTAGAGAGTAAAAGTTGTTAATATCTTTGATACTCAGTACAACTACAAAGTATCCGAAAAGATAGTTAAGTACAGTAATTAGTTACATTTACACCTCTGCACTGATGTGAATGTATGTGGCGTTGTACAGTATCTTTAGATGGAGGCAGAACTGCAGCTGTAGCCCGAGACTACGATATTTCTTCAAAAGCAGATCGTGGAGACATTTTTATCATCCGCGATCAAAAATCGTTATGTCGCACACCCCTACTCGAGGGTGTGTAAATTTCATTTTTGGGTGAACTATCCCTTTAAGTAAAACTCACTGCCACAGTGCTAAGGCAATGTTGGCATTTGAGGTGTTTGAATGGTTGCTAGGGTGATGGAATGCAGTTGTTAAGGTTTCAGAGTATCACATCACTATACAGTTGCTAAGGTGTTTAAGCACTTACCTGTTCTAGTTTCTACATGTGGTATGTCTCACACTGCTCATTTTATTATGCACCATGTGAACACCGTAAGTCAGATTGCTTAGAAATCCAACCGCAAGCCTTTTCTCAACCAAACACGATTTGAGATTTCATTCACGTAGCTGAAACGAAGCAGGACAAGTCACATCCTGAAGTTTAATACTTTGGGGTTTGTTGGAGGGATCGTCTGATCGTTCTCTCCTTCAATGCATGCCTTCCTCCTCCTCTCGTTCTGTGGAATGCGCTATCATCCTTTCATTGGCCACTTGAGCGAAGTCTGTCAAAACAAGCAACCTTCATCTTTCCTGAGCTGAAGAAATCGGCTCATGCTAGGAGGCTCTGCTGAGCCGACCAGGCCCCGAGGTCTTCCTGTAATTAACCCTTATAGCGCTCCCTCCTCTCGCTAATCTAGAACCTTCACAGCTGATCCATGCCCCCCTCCACGTGACCTCCGACCCCATGCACCTCTCCGTGGGTCACATGACTGTTGCAGGTGTGGAGAGGACCCCGGCCCTGTTGCCCCCCAATTAGCGACCCTAATTAGTGCCGAAACCTCCTGCAGGGTCACTGAACAGGGTCTAGGGTGTGCAGATGGGAGGGAGGGAGCGCGAGAGAAAAGAGTTGCACAGGAAGAAGGAGGGTGGCGGCGGTACAGCGATGCATGGCTGAAGGCGTGAAGGCCAAACCGGCTTTTGCACTGAAAGGAAAATATTGCAGTTGCTTTAATGGGGCTATTTTTTTGTCAAACTGGAGTTTGAATTGTTGCCACTCTGTACTATTGAGTTCAGATAAATACAAAGATTTTATGTCCTCTTTTATTTCCCTTTGAAACGTTCTGGGTTTAAACGTCCTGCAGTATTATGCCATCTTCTTAAAGGGGTAGTTCAGCCAAAGAAAAGAGGATTCTGTCGTTATTGACTCGTCTTCGTGTCATTTCAAAGCTGTTTGCGGTAGAGAAATGCTGTCATGAATGGACATGGCTTGCTGGTTTGAATATGGAGAATGTGAGCAACAGGGTTTTGAGCTTGAAATAGTTTGTGCTGCTACAAAGCAGTACAAATATTTCTAATTTACATGAATAAAAGCTATTTAAATGTTTCAACTGGTTTACCTTGAGTGAAAAATACATTAACAGTTATAGTTTTTTGCAAGTAAAAAGTAAGATTTACTTTACAGTTTACTACAAAAACATTTAATTATATACATATACATATACAATATGTATACAATAAGTAATTTATTTATTGTACTAAATGTAATGTAATTTGTATTATTATTATTATGTAAATTATTATAACTAGTGTATATTTACACTATTGCCAATCAAAAGTTTGGGATCAGAAATGTTTTTAAAGAAGTTTCAGTTACAATTTATTTTAAGGTGTCCTTGTTACAGTGTAATAATAGTTTTAAGTACTGAGTAATATTAATTAACTACATGTACTTACTATATGGTTAGTGTTTGGCTTAGGGTTACTTAATTATACATAATTAACTGTTATTATAATAGCAAGTACATGTAATGTGTTACCAAAGTTTCTCATTCATCAAGGCTGCATTAATTTGATCAAAGATACAGAAAAAAGTAATATTGTAAAATATTATTACAAATTAAAATAACGGCTTTCTTATTTGTTTTCTATGTACTTTAATAAATGTAATTTATTCCTGTGATGTAAAGCTGAATTACTCCAGTCTTCAGTGTCACATGATCTTCAGAAATCATAATAATATGCTGATTAATTATCAATGTCGGAAACAGTTTTGGTTCTTTTTTTTCAGAACTTGATACTTTTTCAGGATTCTTTGATGATTAAAAAGTTAAAAATAACAGCATTTATTTGACCCTAACATAAACTGCCATTTAAAACATTGGGTCAATATTTTTTTTAAATAAATTAATACTTTTATTCAGCAAGGATATGATACATTTATTTTCAAAAAATAGTAAAGACTTAAATTGGTAGAAAATATTTTTATTTTAAACAAATCCTGTTCTTTTTAACTTTGTATTCATATTTTTATTAATGTATATTTAGCGAAGCAAATAGACTTCAAAATAGAATAGAATCTAAATATTGTATATTAATTTCCTGGGCATTTCACACTTCTGTTATGTTTTGCCCGTTTGTATATAGAAGTGTCCATGTTTGATTGTAAAGACATTGTTTACTTGTGTTACTTCAGTTTTGGTTCTGTGTCGGGTCACCACTTGATGTTTTATATTGATCCCAATATACAAATCTAAATCCTGAAACCAAACCAGTTGAGAATGACCGTCTTATTGAACGCTGTTCCTGTCACTTGAGTTCCTCGCCCTACACTAAAACCACCAGGCCACCCATCCAGTCCCCGTTCCCTCCATCCGTCCACTCCCATGAAGAAAAGACGCCAATCATTTTAATTGGCACCCTGGAGTTGATTGTCCAGGCGAGACTCTGAGTGTAGTGCAGGGAGGAGATCGAGGGGACTAAACATGTGGTTAAACATATTGTGTACGCTTGTCCACCATTTCCTGAAAAATAACCCCCTCGTCTGGAGAAAAGAGCTGGAGGTGTTAAGAAAGAAGGGCTAGAAGAACAACTTCATACCTGATCAGCCTAAACTGATATAATAAATATTCAGAACAGTATAAATACCGGCATAATGCTGTTTTAAAAGCTGAAAAGCATTGTCATAGATAGATAGATAGATAGATAGATAGATAGATAGATAGATAGATAGATAGATAGATAGAGCAACGACCGAGGGAGTCAGAAAAAATGACACACAAGTAGACAAATTACATAGACATATATTTATATGCATATGAATAAAAACACATGTACATATTGTACAATATCTTGGCTTTTTAGCCAAACCATTAAAAAGGCTCTATTGCCACAGAACACAAGCTTTTTTAAATAAGTGCAAATAGTTAATGAGACAAAGAGTTGTAAAGCATTTATCTTTTTTTTTCATTCATTTCTTTCTGAAAGATCACATAATACAACATGAAAATACTGTGCAAAGACTCATATATTTACATACTGTTTAAGTGTTTTCTTATTTGTGAGAAGCTGGTGCCATTATGGATTTTTTTTTATTATTATTATCATTTTCTGACACGGTCACACAAATG
This sequence comes from Schizopygopsis pylzovi, assembly GCA_027422435.1. Taxonomy (NCBI): domain Eukaryota; kingdom Metazoa; phylum Chordata; class Actinopteri; order Cypriniformes; family Cyprinidae; genus Schizopygopsis; species Schizopygopsis pylzovi. Next base: position 4,387,246 of record CM049819.1, read on the forward strand.
CTGTACGGACAAAAAGCTTATAGATAGCTTACGTACACATCATCTTTGTGCAAGAGCACTGACCCGATTTAACAATGGAAGAAAATATGGAAGTGAGATAAAATAAAAAATAAAGTCTTTCCACACAATCACAGTAAACCACATTTTACAATCATATCTGTGGCAATATTATTTATATATACTGTCTTTGCTTGTTCAACATACTGTGAAAACATATTTCGGGCATATGGTTCGTAATTAAAGGGGTACATAAGTTTTGATAGTTTTGTAGTGATGGAAAAGTACTTAATGCTGTCAACTCTGCTGCTTTTTCAAATTCACAGGTCTATGAGATCCTCCATTAGTTTTTGGTTTTTATGCTCCGTAATCATGTTAACTAAATAATCAGCACATCATCATTCTTTTAGGAAACTTTATAGTTTGAGAGATGTCACCAAAAACCAGAAGAAAATGTGTGACGTGTACGAGTGTGCTTTTGTCTCGTAAGCCTCGACTGCGTGCGCTAATGTAACGAGCCAGTGTCTGTCTCAGCGCTTCAGGCTAAATGACGCCGCAGTGAATTAAACATGAGTCTTATAGAAAATAACTGTGTTCGACTACAACACAGCCACTGCGACGAGAATTTTTACAGTCCAATCAAATATTAGATGTATAAGAGGCTAAACCATGTTTATGTCTTTCTCAGAGAGCAATGGAAGAGCGACTCAAAAGGCTAAAGTCACTTACAGCTTGACTTAAAGGAGTAGTTCACCCAAAAATGACAATTTCATTCATCATTCACTCACCATCATATTGTTTCAAAGACATACCTGCTCTTCCCATGCAAACACAATGAATAGGGAATGGAGCTTTCAAGCTTTAAATAGCAACTTACTGTTGCAACCACGAGGCAGCCGTGGCCTAATGGATAGAGCGTCGGACTTGTAACCTGAGGTTGTGGGTTCGAATCTTGGCAGGAATCGTCCATGACTGAGGTGAGACCCTTGAGCAAGTGTAACCCCCCCGACACGGGTCCGCACCCGCTCACCGAGCGGGTCGCAACTCCGGCGCGGGAGGCGACTCCGGCGCGGGAGGCGGGCGCTCTAACAAGGAACGCCAAAGGCTACAGCCTCTAGCGTCAGTCGCTAGAGCGCCTCTTTTTGAGGTCAGGAGAGTGAGGTTTTACACACAGCCCTTATTGGCATAGCTACATCCGTTACACTCACCCCCCTAAACCTCACTCCCATCCGGGTCACGGCACCAATGTAACCCCCCCGACACGGGTCCGCACCCGCTCACCGAGCGGGTCGCGAACCCGGGACTCCGGCGCGGGAGGCGGGCGCTCTAACAAGGAACGCCAAAGGCTACAGCCTCTAGCGTCAGTCGCTAGAGCGCCTCTTTTTGAGGTCAGGAGAGTGAGGTTTTACACACAGCCCTTATTGGCATAGCTACATCCGTTACACAAGGCACCGAACCCCCAACTGCTCCCCGGGCGCCGCAATATTTTTTTTTTTTGTTGTTGTTGTCTGCATTTAACCCATCCAAGTGCACACACACTTGGATCAGTGGGGGTTCGTCTGGGGAGCAGTTGGGGGTTCGGTGCCTTGCTCAAGGGTCTCACCTCAGTCATGGACGATTCCTGCCGGAGCCGAGATTCGATCCCACAACCTCAGGTTACAAGTCCAACGCTCTATCCATCAGGCCACAACTGCCCTGATATATGACTTGATATGACTTTCAGAAGATGTGGAATATAGTATTGGTCAATGTTTCTGTTTTGTGTTCCATAGAAGATTCTGCATTCTGTGAAAGTCGGTACAGGTTTGGAACGACACAAGGGTGAGTGAATGACTAGTTTAAATAGTCCAGTCTAGAATACGGTCAGAGGATAGAAATAGAGAAATAATGGAAGTACAGTGTTGTAGCTATTGAAGCTTGTTTTTATCACAGAATGAAAATATAAAAAAGGCAACTGCTACTTCTCATTTAAACTTTTCAAATTCTCATCTCACGCTTTTTTTCTCGCAATTGCCCATTTATATCTCACAATTTAGACACTTGTACAATCGCACCATTTCCATTTCACAATTCTGAGTTTATCTCTCATAATTATCTCAAAATTGGGAGATATGAAAATGAGCCCAATTTTTTTTTTAATTGTGAGTTTATAACAGAAAATTATAAGATATAAACTCACATTTCTGAAAAAAGTCAGAATTATGAGGTATAAACTTCAATTGCGAGAAGAAAAGTCTGAATTGTGAGATATTAACTTTTATGCAATCAAATGTTTTTTATTTTTTATTCCGTAGCAGAAATAAGCTTCCATATGTAGCTGATCGCATTACAAGGCGTTCAGACTGACAGCGATATCAAGTGACCGGAAGTCATTAACTTTTTGTTTTTAGGGGTGACATACTGTAAGTGGAAGCAGCTGTTGAGCAACAAAGTTAAATAGAGTTGAACCTTACGCAAAACAACAAACTTAAAAATTGGAGCAAAAATACTCAGCAACTTCAAGTGGCTGAAATTGCTGTCTCTGTGAACGCTCGTTGAGAGCTAAACAAACAAGTGCAAAAGTCTCTTTACTCTGGAGCAAAGCAAAATAGCACTTCACATGCTTTAATTCAATATACAACCCAGTCACTTAATGCAAAATAAAACATCAGACAAAACAGATTTCAACTCAGCCAGACAGCAACGATTTCACTCAGCACGGATACATCTATTTTGTGACCCCAAATCTAAGTTGTTGGTGTGTTTTTTGCCACACATAGGAAATGTTTTTACTTACAGCACTCAAAACAAGTTTTCTGCCAAATTTCATCTCAGTGTGAATAGGATTGCTTTGACTTTGACTTTAGTAATCTTTTAAATATGAAAATATTGCATGAGTCTGCATGTGTTTGCCTAGCTTTGGTGCATGAATTCATTTAATCAGTTCAGAAGTTGGGAAGTAGTTGAAATAAATGTGTTTGGCTGTCTTTCAACAAACAAAAACTGGGAATATTTGGGGAATTTTTTGAAACCGATGCACGTCTGTTTTTACTGATATGCATGGTAGGTTTTGAGCGAAAATCCATTAACGATTCGAGGTAATGAAAAAATGATTAACTGTGGGTTGTAATTCTGAAGTCATAAAAAGCATGTGCAAGAGCACCAAACTGACCTAACGGTTATGACAAGAGCTAATACTGACAGGGGAGGTGAAAAAAGTTTAAATTCCTTTAAAGGGCACCTATTTTGCCCCTTTTTACAAGATGTAATATTGGCCTTGGGTGTCCCCAGAATGTGTCTGTGAATTTTCAGCCCAAAATACCCAACAGATAATGTATTATAATAGCTGGAAAATGTCATTTTTGGAGTGTGTCTAATAAAGAGCTGTTTTGGAGTGTATCGCTTTAAATGCAAATGAGTTGCGTATTCCCGCCCCGTCTCCAGAAGAGGGTGTTGCGTACAAATGTCTCTCTGCATTGCATATCTACAGCAATAAACAGCCAGTAGAAGCAACATAACTGAGAGCGAAAGAACTGGTGTTTAGACGTACATATGGGAAGCCAAATGCTCTGAAAGTGGGAAGAAACAGCGCGGCACTGATCAGTTAAAAATACTTAATGTACGCACAAATATGATTACAACGCTAAGCACTATAACAACATGACATTCACAGAGTCTGGAGTGATACACGTATTTAGGTAGATTTTGAGATTTTAATCCACAGGGTCCTCAGCAGCTCAGATGTTGAAAATGAAGACTCTTATTTTCAGTCTTACATCCAAACAGAGCACCGGGACTGCTTGTGAGACATTGTTGACGTTACAGAGCTCGAGCGCGGAGAAAATGGAGGACTGCGTACAACCGGAAGGAAACTATAACAATGCAGGGCTGTTAATCAACCCCTGTGGCCTGGCCCTATGCAGTGTGACGTCACACTGCATGAGAATCAAAACCGCAGGCCAAGGGAGACTGACTTGGTTTAAAGGGGATTAAAAACTGAGAGGGTGGATTTTTATCATTGTATCGTTCTTGTGTTCACACACTGCCAACGCACATTTATGTCCAAACACCATGTAAAAGTGGATTTTGCATAATAGGTGCCCTTTAAAGCAATACTTATATCAAAGTACTTTTTTGTAAGTATGTGTTTTGGTTTTGATTCAGTCTCCAAACATGTTATACAGCAATGCAAGCATTAGTGCATGTAAACTGGAGTCGGTGTCTGAATGATGTGCAATCAATCAGTAATTAAGCATTGTTTAAGATCTCGAAGAATGAAACCAGGTGCTGAATAACTCTGAAAGGTTGTTCATCTTGGAAGTCAAGAATTAGAAGCAACTCTCAGACACGAGGAAACATGTTAATTAGGAGCAGTGGACCGTTTTCACATTTCCGGGGTTCTCAAAAGTCACCGTAGTTGGGTGAATTTCTATAGTCTTGAATGGAAGCTAAAATAAATATCATTTTTGTGTTCAATATACCCTTGTGTTTCTATGACTTTTGAAAAGAGGAATACAATTATAGAGAGATAGATTATGCTTGTCAGACGAGAGAAAGATGTCACATTAGCTGTCACTCTCTCAGCCGTTGCATTAGAAACACTCACGCTGCAGCTTTAACCAGTTTTCTGAAATGTAAAGTTAATGAAAACCTTGATAGATTTATGATGCTTATAACTGGAAACATGTCATCACAGTCTGTGAAAAGGGTCCTTATATTGTCGTTAAGCCTATTAGCCCTAAACACACTGCACGGTTTTTGTCTGTCCCAGTTAAAAGATTGGCTTCGTGAAACAATCGTAGCCATTTAGTCTGGGACAGCCAAAAATCGTGCAGTGTGTTTCAGGCTTAAGAATTGAGAAATGTATGTTACCAAAAGAGATTTTCACTTTCAACTTATCCTTGATGAGAAACGCATGTGATGAGCACTTTTAGACGCTATTGTTTTGCATTTTTCTAAAGACCTGTGTAATTTTTATACATGTTCAGATTCAATGTTGCATCACTGCTATATGAATAATCATTCTGTACGTTGAACTCACATTAGTAACAAGGTCCAATGCAGAATCAATGCCACAAAATTTGTCAGTGCCTTGTTACAGTTACTGTACGTGTTCACTCATTCTTATACTTTCACACAGACTCACATTTACATTGACACGAAGCTCCCCAAAGTCAATTAATTTAGAGCAGCATAAAAACGCACCACAATGTTGATAATTTTTTCTTAGTTTTTCTCGTTTTTTTTAAACATCCAACTTGCAAAATGATGTAGCCTTTTACAATTACAGTTACATTTACATCATTTTCCATCGTTCACAAAGGATAAGTTCCTCACCACACAAGTAATGCAAAAATGGAAGGAAACCTGTGGACGACTTAATTCACCGAACACAGCGATGCTTAATTACAGGCTTCGTCCCAAACGCTCACCTCCACTGGAACGATGGAGTCCAACTGGCCTGGGTTTGGTTGTAGGCACTAGCACTAGTCTTTCAGTCTCTTTCTGTTAGTTTGCGAACCTTCCAGTTGTTCACGGCACAGGTGAGACCCCTGAGACAGGTGGAAGGGAGAAGGGACCAATCGGTTGGGAATGTTTTTAGGAAACCGTCTTCTTCCCATTTAACTCTCCGTCCTTCCTCTCTATCCTCATGTAGGGCTCAAACGCTGAGGATCCGCAGCCGTATCCCGATGGCAGTTCGTGATGGGTGCCGCCCAGGAGTGGCATGGTAAAGCATAGGGTGGGCGGTGGGACACCGAGGCGTGGCGAGGGCGGGGTGCCACATAAAGAAGACAGCGACAGTCCGAACGTCCCGCCCGCCGCTGCCCTGGGAGGCGTGGTGCTGCTACTCACCCCAGAGGAAGTGGATACGGACGGGCTGCCCAGGAGCGAGCCGTTGCCCACGTGCGGGTGAGCCAGCAGCGGGTTGGGCGGAGGTGCAGGCACAGACAGAAGATGCCCCTGTTCAAGCAGCCGCAGGATGTTGCATGTGGCGAGCGATTCGGAAGTGGATGACGACCGTTTGTCAGTGTCCTTGGTCTGGTCCTTCTTCTGTTTGGTGCGGCGGTTTTGAAACCACACTTTCACCTGCCAAACGAGAGCAAAAGTTGAAAGAGTAATTAAGACAAGGCATTTCTTGGTTATAACTAGAAGAATAACAAAGAGCAGTAAATGAAAAAATGATAATACATTCAAACAATGTGATAACAAATACCAGTTTGCAACATTAGGACTTCTTTCTATTTGGCTCTCAATGGAGGTGGTCGCTGTTCTCTCCTCGTCCTCACCCTTATCTTACCCTGCTTTGAACATCCTTGATCTCGTGAGAGACTCTCTCTGCACTGCTCTCCAAACTAAAATATTATGGATTAACTGGTCTCTTAATGACAAGTTGACACTATCGAAACTTGGGTTTCGGAGGAACCTGACTGCCCTGACGGGACGTTCAGCAGCCGGCTATACGATGGCTAAGCGTGGGAGAGGTGGCGAAATGTGTGTCTTGCGGCTCTTCCGTGGAGGACATTGAAGATATCTACCTTTTCGGAACCATGATAACAGGTATTTTGCTGATTGGATTAGGCTTTACCCTGGGTTATCGAAGAATTCAGAAAACGGGAACAGCTGTCCAAAGCCACAAGGCATGCCCGTATGATTGAAGCTGTGGAAGAGCGGTCAGCATTGAGACTGAGACTATAATCGCAATATGGATTCTACCAAGGAGAAGCTCACGGCTTTACAAAGGGAAATTGATTAAATGAGCCAAAATGGACAAAAACGGACGACGAGTAGCCTGCAATCAAATTGGAATGTTTACTCGCCCCAAAGGACAAAACAATCTTACTCTTTTCTGGCTCCCCTACAGTGTGCCTTAGGCAAGGCTGTTGCTGCAATCTACCCCGGTGTGCAATGCAGTTAGACGCTCTTAGCGTTCCTCCCCACCCTACAGACATTACAGTACATTACAGACATTGCCCCCCCCCCCGACATTCGCTCTGTTACGCTTCGATCCTGCTGGCCTGGTCACAGCGGGTCTGACCAAAAAGGCCGGATCAGTGGCTGTCGGGATCAGATGGCTGCTTGCTGAGAGCGGATTCACTTCCCCTCGTGGCTTTGCTCGTGTAATGTGCTTTTGTGTGCTGAGGTGTTTTTCCTGTTCTTACACTGTACTCCCCAAGGAGCATAGTCTGGGAGTTATTTTGTTGTTCAATCCTCACTTTCTGCATGTAAATGCTGTATTTTTCTTCAATTCTACTTGATTTCACTACTGATTATACTTGTATGATTGTGTATGTGACGAATAATAAAGAACCTGAACCTGAACCTGAACCTGATTAAGTGCCAAAATACACTGTTTTGTACAGGTAATATAACTGGAAACAACTGATACCAGAAGCCTCATGTATTCATGGTAAAAAGACCAAAACAATATCTGCTTTTAAGTTCTACTAAGGTGGGTACAGTGACTTTGGGTCCAAAAATGAATTTGGACACTTAGGACACTCTTAAAAATGCTTAAAGCTTTGGAATAGGAAAATAACTGTTACATTAGGCTTAAATTAAGGCCATTTAAACATGGGCTGATACACTTATGTAAGAGTGCCATTGATGCACATTACATTTTAGTAGTGTTTGGACCAATAGCAAGCAGCAAATGATTATCTGGCACTGAACATGAGCTTGACATTGTGACTCTGAATAACATTTCAATAAGCATATTCAAATAGTGCTGAATTAAGTCAAAGTGCTGCTACTTCAGGTTAAAATAGTGCCCTCTACCATGCATGGTACATATACGTGCCATTCATTGAGAGAGTATTCTATGAACGAATGACCCGGGATCGCTCGTATCATGTTAGCATATGATGAAAACAGGCCTATAAAAAATGCATTTCATCCTGACCGGGGTTTTACCTGTCACCTGCTGCTTTGTCCCACCCTGGGGACCAAAAAAGAGGAGACCATTTTCGACTGTATCTACGCGCAGACGCATCAACACATCGTAAGCTCTCAGAAATGCACATTCACACTCATTTTCTCACTCTTAATGTTTAGGGCTCTAGAACATGTGATGATTGAGGTTCAGATCCCATCGAGCAGAGCACTTCACACTTGTCTGCTCTATGAGACACTTTTAATGCTTTTCTCCGTCCACAAGAAAAAAGGACTTCAGTTTTGCTGCAAATGTTTTAGACACATACAAATAGTGTCATTGTGCAATACTTGATGCTTGAGGCAATGTAAAACAATATTTGTGACCTGTTTTACTTCTGTTATGTATTTTATAGTGAATTATGTGTGAGGATATTCACCAATAAAACCCTAAGGTGTGACTTCGCTTCACTATACATTAGGGCTTAAATGGATTTTAAAAAGGGGCTGAAACTAAAGAGGCCTTGATGACATTACATTTAGTAGTGTTGGACCAATAGCAAGCAGCAGAATGATTTCTGGCACTGAACTGAATGACATTGTGACACTGAATAACATTTCAAAAGATATTCAAATATAAAAGTTATTTTAAATTGCAATATTTTAGATTTGTCAAAAGGACCAAAAATATAAAAAAAACAGCTTTACAGTAAAAAAATATTTCAGTCCCTCTCATCATGGGTACAAACTCCATTCATTAGGAGTCTCTATGAACGAATGACCCGGGACTTGTATTGTTTACGGCGATATGATGACAGCAGCTTATAAACACACTCCGGAAATGAATTTCCGTGGTAAACCCAGTATGACGCTAACAGCTGAATAAAACCTGGGTAAAACAGTTTTGCAAGCTGAGGTCTGTAACACAGATCATGGACTCGACGTGGCCATTAGTGTGAGGATAATGAGATTGTGGAGTGATACAGTCAAGCTTACGCGAGCATGCTGATGCTGTGTGTTCTTGAGCAGTATGTGTACAAGAGTATGCAAAGGATGTATTTACATGCTCAATATATATATACTGTAAGGCTGTAATCTATGCATTCATGTTTCAGATTTCTATAGTGGGCGGGGCTTACAGTTTTAGATTACAAAACTCAGCCATATATCGACCATACAGAAAGTATAGTACATTCATATACAGAAAGTAAAAGGAAATAAACTGAAAACATGGGAGTGAAAAGACGAAAGCAAATCTCTTCCATTGTACATTTACACTATTGGGATGAAATCCTCTTTAATGAGATCGAGGGTTCACTGCTGGGGCAGAGATTACTAAACGCAGGATCTGCATGACCTGGATTTGCTCCCCGGCCCGCGGCATCCCAATCCCCTCCGCTCTCGTTCTTCAGCGAACTCAATGCACCGGTGCAGAGTGAACTCCAGTGCATCCATTCATCAGATACTTTTGCTATCCTACTGAAATTGTATCAGTTCTGCTGTAATTGGTGCCCCAATGTTCTCCAGCATGATCTCTGTTTATGTAGTTGTTCTGCGCATGTAGTTATGAATGATGATGATGTAATGGTCTGTAGTCAGGGTGAATGGCAATTTGACAATTAAATTTGACTTGAATGAAAATTAGGTTGCAAGTTTGTTAAGTGGGGCTCATGAAACAATGAACTTTCTAGAGCAAAGTTTGTCCAGACCAACTGAGGGTTCATTTTACTCTCTTTTTGAAAAGTGCTGGAAAAAGACTTGAAGCTAGATGGAGGGATGGATGGAAAGATAGATGGGTAAAATAATGGAAGGATAAACAATGAAGGATGGATGAATAGATGATAACGATGGATAGATGATAAAATTATGGAATAATGGATGGATGAAAAGATACGATAAAGATGGATAATTGAAGGATAGAAAGATCAGATTCATGGATAGATGATAGAATAGTGGATAGAATGATGGATGAAGAGAAAGATGGACAAATAGATGGATGATTGATGAATATAATGAAATATATAAATAGATGATAGAACGATGGATGGATGAAAGATGGAAAGATAGAAAGATAGCTAGATAAGATGGTGGATAGGATATAACATTATGGATGATAGACAGATAGACAGAGAGACAGACAGAGAAGACAGACAGACAGAGAGACGGATAGATAGACAGACAGACAGACAGACAGACAGAGAGACGGACAGCGAGAGAGACGGATAGACAGACAGAGAGATAGACAGAGAGACAGACAGACAGAGAGAGAGACAGACAGAGAGACGGATAGACAGACAGACAGACAGACAGATAGAAAGACAGACAGAGAGACAGATAGACTGATAGATAGACAGACAGATAGACAGACAGACAGACAGACAGACGGATAGATAGACAGACAGACAGACAGATAGAAGATAGATAGACAGACAGACGATAGATAGAGACAGACAGACAGACAGACAGACAGACAGAAGACGGATAGATAGATAGACAGACAGATAGATAGAAGACAGACAGACAGACAGACAGACAGACAGACAGTTAGATAGACAGACAGACAGATAGACAGACAGACAGAAGATAGACAGATAGACAGAAGAGATAGATAGACAGACAGACTAGATAGACAGACAGACAGACAGATAGATAGACGGACAGACTAGAGAGACAGGACAGACAGACAGACAGACAGACAGACAGACAGACAGACAGACAGACAGACAGATAGATAGACAGACAGACAGACAGACAGACAGACAGACAGACAGACAGACAGACAGACAGACAGACAGGACGAGATTGTCAATTCTGAATTTTGCACAACCCTAAACAACACATTGAAAATCCAAAGAAATGAACTAATTCTATTGTATAAAAAGAGTGAGATGCTTGAGCATCTGACTGTCTGCTGATCTTTTTGACACCTTTATTGACCCCGTCCAGAAGTTACACGGCCCGCTAGCTGCCCTCTTGATCTCACACATGTGATAACGCTGTTCAGAGCAATAAGGCATTCTGGTTATTCGGTGACCCCTCTGTGACCTCTCTTCTTTAAAGAGCTTGTATAGGTCAGTAATCTCATGCATCTTTTCTGAGGGATATTTGATTTAGCAGAGACCCGAGTTGATTCTCTCTTGGCGCACATGCCACAACATATTTGATGTGAACATACTTGTGCTGTTATGTACTGTACACACATTCTGTACCATGCAGCTCACCTGTATTGTAACGTGGAAGTGACGTGGGGGAAAAGACCAGTGTTACATGCATGCATATGCAAATGTAAAATTCTGTATTCCTATTACCTGATGATCATCTTACCCAGTTACACCTGTTTACCCCCTTTTCCTCTTACCCTGACCCTTGTTCCTAGTTTTACCAAAGCACGTGTTTGCGCAGGTTCAGCCAGCGGTCAACCCTGTCTTACCGATGGCTGTAGATAGGGCTCTATAATCCTCCTAACAGCAAAAGCATTTGGACTATTATTAATTCCCTTCCCCCAGCACTACTGATGACTCAGCCCGTGTGCATATGTGATCGGGCAATTAGGCTTACCATGTGTGGGCAGATACCAAGAAATGGTGTCCTCCCATTGGATTAAAAGGCATCCCTGCTGAACCACAGCGCCTCTAGTGGTCGACCTTCAACAGCACAGTCTCAGAGATCTCCACTTTGATGATGCATTTCCACCTTCAGTATTTTTTTATTTAAATTATTTAATGTACATTTATATATTAATATAACAATATTGCCATATTTGTTTTGTTATTAATTTAGATAAAGTACATATAAAACTATGCCTTGTTATATTAACATACTATTGTTATTCTTTTACATTTTAAATATTAATTTTATTTTTAAATGTTATGCATATTTAAAAGTATATACATTGTTATATATGGATGTAATAATATTGTCATATTAATAAAAGAAAAATAATTCGACATTGATGTGAGGGTATTTCTAATAGCGATGCTGAAGGAGTGACTGTAAATATCTTTTTTTTTCCGCAGTCATAATTCATCTCTGTTCTGTACCTCGTTTTAGCCAGTGTTCAGGTCTGGGACTTTTAAAGCAGAGTTAAGTGTAGTAGTTTTCTGTTCTCTCTGATCCTATCAGATAATTGTATTACAATCTGGCTGACGAATGACAAACTGCAGATTTAGATGCAAACACCGGCCTTCAATCCCATTAACTTTTCCGCTCCTCTGAGGCCTGACCAGTGCATGCTGGTTAAAGTCCTGACCGCTCCTAAAGTTGTTTTCTCAGCAAAGCAAACTATGAGCTGCAAAATGAAAATGAAATCGACCTGCTAACATTGTCCATTCTAAGTGCTCAGATTATCTAAACTGGTGCCTTTCTGTCTTTGCCTCTTCTAGATCTCATCTCTTTCTTTTCGTGCCAGACGTTACGTTACTTTACATGCTGTCTGGGTGTAGAAGAGAACAATGAACAACGAAAGCATTCGTTTGGTCACCAGCTCAGTGGCGGATGTACAGCAAGACACGATTATCTGTGAGTAAAAGCAACCAGAAGTTCTGTCTGTCTGTCTGTATTTCACAGATATAATCTAAAACTCCTGCTTCAATCACTTACACTCATATTTATTCATAGCTTACACAATCTTTCATCCATTAAATCCATGGCTTTCTCAGATGAATCGAAAGCAACAAAAGAATGGTTCAATGTGTTAAGCAAAGCCCGGAGATCTTGGGAAGAAAGACCACACAGCAGAGCCACATTTAAGCACATAATATTCAGACAAATAAACCACATTCAGTTCGTAAACGTTCATCTATACGTTCTTAGGTGTTTTAATAATATCAAACACAAATGCATCAAATGCATTCTCTGAATTGGCTACACAGTTAAGGTAATTACAGAAAATAAAGTAGTCACATTAAGCTGATCGGCATTGGCTATTCTTCACCAAACAATGCATTCCCATTTGAAAACCAAGCAAAGCCGAGTCTTTCTGTCCTTGACTGGGGTATTTTATTTAAAAAGACAAAGAAAAGAACATTTTAAGGCCCTGCTTGATTAACACAAAACCAACGAGAATGACTGTGGACAGTGTTGAAGTCAAAGACATCCCACTTTAATTAATGCAATATATTTCCAAGTGAAACAGGATGATTTTGTACCCAAAACATTACTGTAAACCTTAAAGGAAAACACAAAAGGTTTCAAAAGAGTTTTTTCAAAAAATAAAAATTGTATTCTTATAGCATAAGCTTTGTGTGTGTGTTCGAGTATGTCTGCTCATTGTGCTTTGCAACAATATTTTCATATGGGTCAAGTAAGTGTCTTTCTGTCCTTGACAGATACAGTTATTTAGAAATACAAAGAATCAAAAAAATGCAAGGCTTTTGCTTGTTTGACACAAAACCAGTAAAGAAGACATGGCCAGTGTTGAAGTCAACATCCTCAACCCACTTTAAATAAACAAACTTATTTCTAAATTAAACAGGATGTTGGATATTTTGGGTCCAATCGACCCAAACCTGAATTTAACGGCATATTCTTACAAATAAAGCTTCCATTATGGGGTTTTCACAGCAATGCATTAGAAGAACCATTTTCATTTGAAAAAACTAATCTGTAGAATCTTTTGTGGAATGGAAAGATTCCATGTTTTTGAAGGTTCTTCGTGGAAACATAGACACCAATAAGGAACCTTTATTTTAAAGAGTGTAAAGACAAACACAAAAAAGTGCAACAGCATGTTTCTTCACCTAAAATATAACTGTAAACTCCAATGTTTCTTCACCTAAAGATATAACTAAAGGCTCAATGTCAAGATGAAGAGATCAACTCAAAAGGCTCATTAGTGTTCGGATTAACTCAAGACTTGTGTGTGTCGTGTTGTGTGTACAAGACTGTGTGTGTGTGTGTGTGTGTGTGTGTGTGTGTGTGTGTGTGTGTGTGTGTGTGTGTGTGTGTGTGTGCTCTGTGTGTGTGTGTCTCTGTGTGTCTCTGTGTGTGTGTGTGTGTGTGTGTGTGTGTGTGTGTGTGTGTGTGCTTTGTGGCAGCATGCTGCGGGCTGTATTGATAAAAAGATTGCGCACACTGACTCACCAAGGCTTTCACAACTGCCCATTTAATTCTATTAAGGCTGCTTTTTTATCACCGGGAGGACCTGTGAATTCAGGAACATTCAGATTTAATGTTTGCCAGTTTTGTTTGTACTTCAACCTCACCCCAAAACCCAAATATTTATTCCATTAAACAAATTTGCGGCCTGAAACTTGCTGCGAGGATCTTATAAATCTGACTGTTGCCTTTCATCCAAGGGTCCAGATTGAAGTCAAACCCTGCGTTCTGCTCATGTATGTTAAGGTCACACTGATAGAAGAGACTCATTGTGCTCAAATGCAGAAACGCTGAGGTGAACTGTCACTCACTCGGCTGATAAAAAGATCTCACTTCAATAAACACAAGCAAACAAAGTGCTGCACAAAACCTGTTTATTTCCTCATGCTTTAAGTCAACAGGTCAGGGTACCGCAGCTCTAGCTGTTTTTACCACGAACCTCTATTTTTTGGTCTCTCATTCAATGATGCCAAGCCATCAAAGCACAATTAAAATAAGGTTAACGGTTGAACTAAACCTGAATAAAGGCTCCCGGTTCAGTCTGTATACAAACAGCAGTATCTCAGATAATAAATATCAGATCTGCTTCACGATCAATAAGTCTATGGGGCCTGAATACCCCATCCAGTCACGTGCGGATCGGATCCCTGCTGTGTTACGCTGGAGCGGGGAGCCATCTGCTGGGGACAGGGTCTGAGGAAAAACCCTTATTTTGATGTAAACAAACAGAGGAATCCTATAACTTTGAAATACTTCACATTTAGCCAATCATGCTTCCACTCCAACACAGACTAAACGGATCCTCTGAGAAGCGGCAGGGGAAGGTGAGCGGCTGTTAAACCTCACAAGCCGAGTCGTCTTCATCCACGACACTGAAATGCAGTTTATCAGAAGTAAAAGTTGAATAAACCTTAACGGTTAATGCCCCCGTAGATGGTCCTACATACGTCATTACAAAGCTATACGAGCAGTGATGTGATACTAAATACCATCTGTTCATGTCAATAAATACTATGGTATACTAAATATATACCATCATTCATGCAACATCGCTATTCTGGTCCACTGGAGTCAGAATCATCTATCTACATCTATCTATCCAAACTATCATATCTTATTATAACCCTTACATCAGATATCCATCATCCTTATTCTCTATCTATCCATCTATCCATCTATCTATCTATCTATCCATATCTCATCTCATCATATCCATCTATAATCTATCTATATACTCTATCTATCATCACATCCATCTTCTCATCTATCTATCTATCTATCTTATCTATCTATCTAATCCCTACTATCTATCACCTCTATCTATCCTATCTATCCTCTCTATCATCTATCTATCTATCTATTATCTATCTATCTATCTATCTCATCATCTATTATCCCTCTATCTATCTATATCTCCTCTATCTCATCTATATATCCTATCATCTATCTATTATCTATCTATCTATCTATCTCTATCCTATCTATCTATCTATCTATCTCTCATCATCTATCTATCTATCTATCTATCTATCTATCTATCTATCCTCTATCTATCTATCCTCTATCTATCTATCTATCTATCTATCCATCTATCTATCTATCTATCTATCTATCTATCTATCCTCTATCTATCTCATCTATCCTATCTATCTATCTATCTATCTATCCATCTATCTATCTATCTCTATCATCTATCTATCATCTATCATCTATCTATCCATCTATCTATCTATCCTCTATCTATCTATCTATCTATCTCTCTATCTCCATCATCTATCTATATATCCCTCTATCTATCTCATCTATCTATCTATCCATCTATCTATCCTCTATCTATCTATCTCTATCTATCCATCCATCTATCCATCTATCTATCTATCCATCTATCTATCCTCATCTATCTATCATCTATCATCATCTCATCTATCTATCTATCTATCTATCCCTCTATCTATCTATCCATCTATCTATCCATCTATCTATCTATCCCTCTATCTCCTCTATCCATCTATCCATCCATCTATCCATCTATCCCTATATCCCTCTATCTATCTATCTATCTGTCTATCTGTCTAATGAATTATTGTGAGAAAATCTCTTACTATAGCTCATTAATGTTATATTTATGTATTTGAAATTCACGTGGAAACGCTCTCGTGCCTCGTCTTTAATTCGATCCAGTTTGAATAGAATTTAAAGCTCTATTCTCTGCTTTCTCAAGACTGACATCTTTCTTTATTCTCATTAAATCTTCACGACAGAACGAAATCAATTCTGCGTTGTATGATAGAGGTTGGACTTAATTGTTTATTTCTAATTAAAACGTCCAAAAGGCCTTGAGTCCATTTAGAAGCACATCGATTGGGTTTGAAGCCAAGACGATCAGATAGGCTACAGACCTCGTGCTTTATTTCGGACAGATGTGAATGTTTTCACCATTGACATTTTTATTCTGTCTGTCATGACAATGTTTCTTACGCACATTTTACCTCTCTGGACAGAAGCCCAAACGCAAAGTTAAAGATAAGGATCTGGTCGTGTTATATGCCGAAATTCATAAGGAGTTCATAGCCATTGCAAAGGTTGAGGCGCAACAAGTCCGTGCACGCGCCTGACGGGAGATGTTAGTTTCATGACTATCAGATATACAAAACTCGGGAGCGCGCGACTACATATTAATCGGTACAATAATGAATATAATAAATAATTAGTATGCTACTGTATGTCGAACTAAATGGATTTTGATGAAGCTGCATAATATTGAAATCAATTATTGAATAGTGTAAAGTCTTTCGATTATGTATTGTACCCGTAAAAATATAGAAAAACCTACAGATGCAATAAAAAATGCGCGTTAATTACAAAAATATTAATTTCTATGGACACGTGATTATCCAAAGGCTTAAACCACTGCATGCGCATAACTGTGTAGACTAACTCATGTTAGGTTAGCTCAATCTTGTGTTATTTTTCTTTCATTAATTATATTATATTAATATAGCCTATATTTACATAAATATTGCAGTGGAAGAAAATGAAATGCACGTTTTCCAATCGCGTTTTGCACGTCGAAATGGAAGCTGCTGCATCAAGATCATTTATATTAGCATAAAGGAATATTAATAAGTATTAGCACTCAATCTGTGTATATATGTACATTTTAAAAGCAATTTCATTGAAGTGAAAACGGCAACGCTTTTTGTATTGAACATGATTTATTGTCTCCAAAGCCATAATTATTTTCACTTTAGTAACCAGCTGGTTCACAGTTTTATTGATGCACCGGCTGTATAATATATAAGCTGTATATATTTTTTATTTAAGCCGTTTATTTTTTGAAGTTCAATTAAAATAGAATTAAAGCGGAATATGCAGATTTGTTTCTAATAATGAGATCTTACACTGCGTCTGAAGGTTTGTGGATTTTTATTCATAAATGGGATTCGTCACATTTAAATGAAGCGTTTATTCTGCCTTAAAATCTTTGACACGATGTAAAGACTTGTTTTACACACAGACCAGCACACGTGTGGTTTTCAGGACATTTCATTTCAGTGAAGAAACATATAGCCCATAGCTGAATATTAGTGCTCACGAGAAGTCTATAGAAATATTACATACGATTATTTTGTTTCTATAATGTAGCCTTCTTTTGCGAGAGCCAGTAAAATGCACTGTTCAAAGCTTCATTTCATTAATTGCATTCAGTTTTAAGTTGACGTATATCGTATTAATATTTGTTTTTATTTATTCATCATCAAGAGGCTATAGTGCTTATCTAACTGGTCCTTTCTCTTACGCTTTTCACCGTTTTAATGACCTAGTACATTTTGAATAGTTTCGCAGTGTGGGGAAAAAAATTGATTAAAGTACAAATATGTAATGTAATGGAATCTTAATTAATA
This sequence comes from Schizopygopsis pylzovi, assembly GCA_027422435.1. NCBI lineage: Eukaryota > Metazoa > Chordata > Actinopteri > Cypriniformes > Cyprinidae > Schizopygopsis > Schizopygopsis pylzovi. Next base: position 4,405,092 of record CM049819.1, read on the forward strand.
AGAGCTTTAAAAAACTCCGAATGGACGAGTTTAGTTTTAGATGGTCTGACAAGTCACACATCATTGTGTACTCCTCCAAAAACTCAGAGAGGACTCCTTTTATTTATTGTAAGCATGTTTGTTATGTATGGATCTTTCAAATGCGTGTATGGAAATATAGTTTCGTATTTTACAATGTCACTTATCAGTACAGCACCCCTAGCGTCACATTTCTGACCTGCCACTAAACTATAATGAAACTAATTTACACTGATTATTTTTTTTGTATTAATTGTATTATTTAGATGTACAGTATACCACTATGTAGATCTACAATAATTTGAAACATGTGTATTATTAATGTATTATTTCGTTTCATTAATTCCTGCATTTCTAATTGGGTAACAATAATGTTTTATTTGGATCATATTAAAGCAAAATATAACAGACGGGTTATAAGAGGCAAGGTTTGAATAACATGACTGCAAACACCAAAAACGGCCCTATTAACCTTGTAAATGGTGCCAGAAATGTGATGAAACCATTATTTGAATCAAACCATGCCAATTTATTATTTACATTGCATTGAATCATCTTTTTCAGATGCAACTTTAAGGCGATCTAAGACCCAAGACAGACCCGTGGTCTGTGCAGATGATATATTAAAATTGCTTTGAAATTACTAAATCATTGTCTGCTATTTATAAAAAATACAGCATTAAACCAAAACTGAGTGTTTTGAAAATTGAGCTCTGAAGCAATCATGGACGTGCACGTAATATATAATCATACCGCGCGTCTGAACACGACTCGGTGAATTATGGGATATGTGAAGGTGAAGTAGACCAATATGCATCCGCGAGGAACGGATTATTCGTTTAATCGAATTAATTTTATATTTGTTATTCGTTTTAATCACACGGATGATAGCATTTAACTACATCAAACTTATAAATAAATACAGTGTTTTAAATTCTGACAACTTTAAAAAGACGATCAATCTGAATATGAATGAGGACTGGACCACTGGGTGTTTTTTCTTCTTTTCTTCACGTCTGGATAAAGACAAGCTCCTCCCACTAACGCCCACTGTGCGAATACTAATTATGAGTATTGTGTTTATGACAATGGAGGCATTTGCAGACAGGAGATTGGCAACTCTAGCGCTCGATTCGACGTCTACACGTTACATGTTTGCCAGTTTTCTGACCAACCATTGACTGCTTTGACAAAACATGCATTTATTTATCCATCCATCTGTCTATTCGTTCATTAACTGTTTTATTTTTATTTACTTATTGCCTATTTTAAATCGATAAACTATCTTTTTCCGATTCTAAGTCAGAACAGGTAAACGAAAACAGGTCGTATTTATAGTAGTTTTGATATGAATAACTAACTATTATTAATTTATTTTCTATATCTATATACTGATAAAACAATGTATAACCTGAATGCACTGTAAGTCGCTTTGTATAAAAGCATCTGCTAAATGCATAAATGTAAATGTATATATTTTTCTATGTATTTATTACAAACCTTTGTGTTAAAACGTATTAATTATACATGTGCATTTAATAGGCTATTTATTTAATTTGACATGCTTTATCATTGAGGATATTACAAACGATTTATTTAGTTTTATAACCAAGTAAATATGTCTTCTTGTAAATACACTATAAAAATCAAGAACAAGATCAGTTTTAAAATAGCAGGCAGTCACTAAATTAATTGTTTAGGCATTTTGCTGGACTCTAATAAAAATGCATATATCTGAGGAAGGCTAAATACTTATTTTTGACACTATACGAGACAGTGCTACAATAAAAATCAAACACTTGAACATTTGAAGAAATAACTACGATGTCATCAAACATATCACATGAAGAGGAACTCTGGAGAATTTACAGAGACACAATCAAATTGCAAACAGAAATGTTCTAATCGATATAATTTTAAAGATATAGCAATAATAATAAGTACATGCACCAACCATGCATGCAACAAAATATTTGATAGGCAATTGAAATATATCTTTATACAGCCTATTGCACTGAAAAGCCGCATCTGATTGAAAAGCGAAGCTCGCTGTTATCACGTGTAAGAAGCATGAACGCGTTACCTGAGTTTCCGACAGATTGAGCTGTCTGGCGAGCTCCGTGCGCTCGCGCCCGACCACGTACTGACATCGCTGGAACTCGAGCTCCAGCCGGTACAGCTGCTCCGCCGAGAACGAGGTCCGCGTGCGCTTCGGCCGGTCGAGATCCAGGTCCTTTGGGCAGGACGATCTCCCGAATAGTGCCCTTGGCGTCTGTGTAGCACACACATGCATTACACGATCTAACATTTGTTTGGAAACAAGCCGGTTCTCTTAGTGGGACACAACCTGGTTTATTATATATTTAAACATATTTAAAAAAATACGGCAATATGACAATAATAGTGTGTACATGTATATAATATTGCATTACAGAAAAAAAATCTTGACTCAATATTAAGACTCGTATTGATTACGATTTCTAAACACGTTTGATTATTGATAGTGCGAGCTAGAAATGATTAGTTAGTGGCCTAATTGATGAAAATATGTGTAGTTTAATGGAGATTTGATTTTGTTTCACCATTACAGTATGCTAAATCTATATAGTACACAACACAGTTTCCTAATACGTTTCCAAAGATGAGCTTTAAACTCCAGTAATGTCCTTGATTGGTAATGAGATTTATTTACATTTATGCATTTAGCAGACGCTTTTATCCAAGCGACATACAGTGCATTCAGGTTATAATTTTTGGTCAGTATGTGTGTTTCCTGGGAATCGAACCCACAACCTTTGCGCTGCTAACGCAATGCTCTACCACTGAGCCACAGGAACACTGAGATCTGAAGAAAACTCTCGCTTTTGGTCTGTTTGCTGGATCAAATCATGAAAACATATTTACATTATAACATTTGTGTTCGTGTTCGTCCAGGCAGACCATACAAAGCAGCACAACAAGTTTGCAGTCACTTGAAGATTATTTTTGTCGTCATGAAACATAATTATCAACACAGTAAAACAACGTTTTATTGATATCACGAATGACATGCAACATCAAAAAACATAATATCAGATAATTATGTGATCAATATGGCATTATGTTAATCACAATATCTGTCACCAAGATGTGTCTTAATACATTTTAATGCATTCACATTAAATAAATGTATTGAGCATTATATTTTTGATCTATACAATTAATTTTCCTGTCACTTTCAAAATAAATATCCAAGCGGTTTTGAGTTTGTGTGTTCAGTAAACCGGGAAATATTATCGATTCATTTCAATGTATATTTATTGAATTATATACACAATTCTTCCGAGCATTATCAGTTCTTATTCCACATTTTCCCAGAAACCAAACATAAAGATATTATTGACAGATAACAAATATACATTTATATGTTTGAACTTATTTTATGAAACTGAATATTACAACATACACTGCAATTTTAATATAGTGACTTTTTCATGTTGAGTGATGACATTTGACATCATTAGACATTTGATAAAAGTATAGAAATACTAAGACTTGTGTCTCAATCCAAAATGCACACTATTTTGAATAAAAAATGCTTTGGGGAAATAAAGTCATATCGCAGTGACTCATATCTGTCAGATTGTGAATATAATAAAATCGTAGCGTTGCTGATTTTTTAGGGACTTCAAAAATGGTAATCATTAAATCATATTAATGTGATATGTTATCAGAATGGGTTTAATTAGCTCTATGTGTTAATATGATGTGGTAAAGTATTAATATTGAACATGACGTTCTGTACGTCTAGCTCCACCTATTTTAATGTCTGCCTGGCAACCAAGCTCAGTGTCTTACGATCACTCTTGGATGAACTGTAATAACACAATACGATAATATTTGATGATATAAAGAGGTAGAATATTAATGGTGAACCCTTCTTTAATTGCCTTTTCCTCATTGTTTCAAATCAACGACACAGACCTGCTGACCTTTCGGTGACCCCGGTTCTCTCGAGGACTCGGGCGCATTCAATCATCAGCTTTAAAAACAAATAGTGACACCGGGGACTGTGGGCTTACTGCGCCAAAACCACTCCGATCCCCTACAGCTCGTCCCATCACGACCCAAAACCTATCGCAGGACTGCTGGACATAAACCATATAAAGGGCATTTCAATCAAAAACCTGGGTGTTTTAGAGCAAGTATGTTCCTGTTGTATATATTAGACTACATCAAAATAACTATATTGAAAATATACAAATAGTATCATAAGCATTGCTATGCAGATACTAATTCGGCCAAAAATGGTCATTTACAGTTACATGGTGCAAAGCAAACAATTATGATATTTAGTGCATTGATATCTGTATTATTATAGAAATATTCATGTCGTTTTTATTTTCGATTTTTGGCTACATGTTGGCTCGTGTTTTCCTCTTGTTTTAAAAACTGAACACGAAAAATATGCATATATAGTTAAAGGTGAATTGTAATTTAATACAATGAATGGCTTACACTTCCTGAAAATAAATATCCTATAATATCACAAATAAATTATCTTTCAGCCACTTATTCCCTAAATTATGACTTTAAAGAACGGCATTTGCATGGACCTTGTTTTTTACTTTTTGTTCAAACAGTTATTCCCTTTTCTCAATATTATAATGCGTTTACAAAGACGTTACCTCTGTGAATAAAGGGTGTCCTGCCAAAGAAATAATACGGATTATGTTTATATATATATATATATAAACCTAAAGTGGGCTACGTGTTTATATATTTAGTTCGAACCGCTTTCGATTTTGTAATGTTTGCATGTTTATGTTGCTGTTTTACATTTCTTAAACACTAACATTTAATGACACACACAAAACTAGTTTGTATGACATGAAATCATAATCCCTTTCATAAATGGCAAACAATATTAAAAAGACACGTTTCGAAAACACTTATTTCTATATTTATTCATATATGTTTTTATATATAAATTACAGCTAGTATAAATATTTGTAAAGTGTCATATTGATGTTTTTTTAAATGTGTTTAATGAGCATCATTTTACGATTTTGGAGCATACCTACAATTTTGTGCACATATAAATAATATTTGTCATAAATTGTCAAATGTAAATATTGTGAACTAATCTCAGCTATGGTGTTCATATTATAATAATCACGACCACTAGCAAGAACAAAACACACTAAACGAAGCAGAACATTTCGTGTAAAATGAAAAGGAGTCTGTTTGAGATATTAGTTGTTTTGTGTTGAATGCAATTAAATGAAGATGAAAGTGAGTCTATTTGTGATATTAGTAGAAGCCTATATTTTAGCTGAATTTTGAAATATTTAATGGTTGACTATTACTAAGAGTTATTATTATAAATATTCGCTCTCTCACCTCTGACCAGAATCCTTCGGCAATAGTCCGGATCGACTCCTAAAAGTTTATCGTGTCCATCCTCGCTAGATGAAGTCGGTGTGGACGCCGAGGTCCCCGGTGTGTCGGTAGAACTCTGCACAGGTGACCGGTTCGCCGCTTCCGTCCGGCTTTTGGGTCCACGGTGGTTTCGGTCCTCGGCGGTTCCATCGCCCATACTCGTGGCTTGATCAAACATCTAGTAATATAACTGTGTCGTGTGTTCACTTAGATGAGCTGTTTCTCAGCTTGAATAAATAGTCAGCGTATGTTTATTGTCCTGCCAGAAATATGGAGATCATTCCCAGCAAAACATCCAGTTTGTGCCCAAATACTTTCGCATGTTCCGGCATCGGGCGTCCATGCAGGAGGAGATCTATAAAGAAGGGACGGAAGGTGGAGGTGGAGGGGGCCCTGTGGGCAAGTGGAAGGACCCTCCTCAGCTATAGGATCGCGTTCAACCCAAAATGCGTTGTGGATATATGCGCTGGGCTCCAAGGTCTATGACCGAGGCACTGGGAGGTGCTTCACTGCTTAACCACGTACAAGTAATGCCACACAACAAACATGCATCCGAGCAGCGCAAACTTTCCCTTTCCCCCCTTGTATGACTTATATAGTCGATTGACTCGTTGTCTACACTGGGTGTGTTTTGTATCTGCTCTGGTCTCTACAGAAACTCAGATTGCAGGATTTCTACGGGAGGAGGGGGAGCTCATTTTTTTACGCGGGACCAATTCAGGAATATCCTATAATAGACAATAAAACACAAATGTGTGGGGATAATGTGGATGTGATTGGAATATTTTGAACACAATCTGAAGGCTGCGCCCGTCATAGTAACATATAATGTCAGCATTTGTTACGTTGACTGACAGCAGCGACGTCACTTCCGGACTGGAATCCATCAATCGATTGGTAAACAGAAGCGAGTAAAAGCACGAGGTGGTTTAAACGCCCTTTAGCGTTCAGCGAAATAAACTATGCCCGTTGTGTTTAGACTTTGTATTTATTGGTAAGATGAATTAATTAAAGTTAGGCTAGATGTCACCTTTTTATATCACAGAAACCGCGTTTAGTTTCTGAAGTTGTGCGAATGTGAATGTGATTAAAAAACAAGCGCCAAAAACTATTCAAACACGGAACGATTATTTTATAGTTTTAAGCCTTTTTAACTCAATCTAAAGGTAGAGGAAACAACTAGGGTGTTTATTTAGCAGAGATAATCGTATAGGTGAGTAAACTATTCAATATTTGCTTTCAAACTAAACAAAATTATAAGAAAAATATTTTTCATACATGGACTTTTGCCCATTTTCCCTATTGCTTTGCACTGCTGTATTAATTTTTACTTTTTTAGACTCAATATTTATAAATACTCAACCAACTTTTGAGTTTGCATCCAGACGGGTTATAATGGATTGATGAGAAAGGGGTTTGTAAGATGTGTATTGTACACATTCTGCACATTATTGTGTAGTTAAATATGAACGAGAGGTTTATTTGTGTTTACCTCACGGTGCACGAACCGCAGGTGTTCATCTCATCATTGAACCGCTGCCATAATACACAACAACACAATTATAATCTTTTATCTGCGCGCGCAATCCCATTACCGAGGCCGCAATGACATAATTGCAGTTTTGCTACTTTCAGCAGTGTTTATCATTCAGTGCCGACATGGCTCGTTATTGAATTCAGCTGCTCAGCACAGATTAAAGCGTGAACGGGATGAATGGAGCTGTCTGTCACTTCCTCAAACCAACAGTACAGTCAAGAGAGCTTTAATTGCCTCCACTGCTCTCTGGCCCCAGTCTCACATACGGGCCCTTTCCTCCAACACACGCATGTTACAAAACAGCAGATATACAATAAACAGATTAATACACAAACAGACACTTCCCCTTCAGTGTTTAGCCGACGTAACCCAGAACATCACGTCAATCAAAACATAATTCAGATTTAATTTGAACAAATGTTCAGTTACACAAATAGCCTATGATTTTACTGTAGGTATAACTGTCACGAAGACAGATTGTAGTTTTATTAATTTTGCCTTTCACACAAAAAAAATCCAGTATCATATTTTTATAATAGCCTAGGTGTTAAGTAACAAAATTAACCAAAATGTTGAACCGAGCTTTACGGCTAAAAGTGTATTAATGTATTTATTCACAGTCAATGCTTTAAGATTTGTGTCTACAGAAATTTAATTAAAAAAATAAAATCATCAGTGTAACAAGTGGAACTTTTTTTGTGTACATATAATATAATTGTATGTATGTTTGTTATGTTGTTGTGTGTCAAATAAGTGCAGTGCTGTGGAAAAGAATTGCCCTCTTGGGGACAATAAAGTTAATCTAAATCTAAACTAGCCCTGCAGGTCCCCCGTTCTCCCAGCTTCTAATCAAAGTTATGAAAATATATTTTGTTGGATATTTTACCAGACATGTTTTGTCATGTACAATCAAATTAGGCTTAATGTGATGCAAGTCATAAATATCGTTTAATGTTACTCAACCGTGGTACCTGGTAAAAAAAAATAAAAATAGGAAAAAATACTATAATGTGCAGGACAGTATGTGTAGACTTAATAAATAATACGCAGGAATGTGCAAACAGGTTGCACAGGGTATTAACAGCATATTCATACTGATAGACTGACAATAAATAGGCTATTCAATATTATTCAATTACATTTTTCCTCATTATTCTTACTGAGACACCATAAGCAGCCGTGAACGTTAGGCTATTTAACATTTTGATCTTCCAAGTGAACAATAATTCAATGAAAACAACGACACAACTAATTAGAAAACGTTATATTAAAACAAGCGAACTGCAAAACTCGCAACAATTTAAGACGTCGTGAAAACTATCAAAAACAGAAATGCACGTATTTTATCGAAATAATAGGCTTCGTAAAAATGTAAGGTAATAGCAACTAATATTTCACAATCACATGTAATACACAAACACATAGCCTATTTGTCAGACTTTGTCTTCCTTTTCCTTGTGTTTCCACACCCTTATATGGTCCTTCCTGTTTCCTGTCATTAGTTAATTCATCCACATCTGTGTTTGATTTGCTCCTCACCTGATGCTGTTTCCCGTAATTGTTATGTGTTCATAAGCCCTGAGTTTTCCCTGAGTCTTTGTCCGTCAACTCGTCTATGTGGTTGTATCTCCTGTGTTCCATCATTAAATTCCCATTATTCCTTTTACCTCTCGTCTCCCGTGTCCTTCCCGCAGCGCGACCGTGACAGATTGACGGACCCAAAAAAGATGGAGGAGCGCCGCCGCCGCCCGCAGCTGATCCTGGTCTGCCGTTCGCGGGGTTCTTCCGACGCCGCCCGCGGCTCGCCCAGCCCGCGGTTCGCGGGAAGTCAGCGGCCGTTCGCGGATCACGTAAGCCCGCCGTTCGCGGGAAGTCAGCGGCCGTTCGCGGCTCGCGTAAGCCCGCCGTTCGCGGGAAGTCAGCGGCCGTTCGCGGCTCACGTGAGTCCGCCAGCCACCGCAAGCCCACCTCCCGAGGCTCATGTGCCCCTGGGCTTGTTGGTGACATACGAGGGGATGGATTGGAGCCCAGCCCCAGAGCCTACTCCTCGCCAGCGCCCTCCGGTGCCTGCTCCTCGCCAGCGCCCTCCGGAGCCTGCTCCTCGCCAGCGCCCGCCGGTGCCTGCTCCTCGCCAGCGCCCTCCGGTGCCTGCTCCTCGCCAGCGCCCTCCGGTGCCTGCTCCTCGCCAGCGCCCTCCGGTGCCTGCTCCTCGCCAGCGGCCTCCGGTGCCTGCTCCTCGCCAGCGGCCTCCGGTGCCTGCTCCTCGCCAGCGGCCTCCGGTGCCTGCTCCTCGCCAGCGCCCTCCGGTGCCTGCTCCTCGCTGCTCTCAAGTTTCCCCGCTGGTTCCGTCCAGCACTCCAGAGCGCCCACGAGAGTCAGCGCCACCCGAGCGCCCACGAGAGTCAGCGCCACCCGAGCGCCCACGAGAGTCAGCGCCACCCGAGCGCCCACGAGAGTCAGCGCCACCCGAGCGCCCACGAGAGTCAGCGCCACCCGAGCGCCCACGAGAGTCAGCGCCACCCGAGCGCCCACGAAAGTCTGCGCTTCCAGAGCGCCCCCAAGAGTTGGTCCCATCCAGCTCACCTTGGCCCACACTGGTCCCGTCCAGCTCACCTGGGCCTCCGCTGGTCCCGTCCAGCTCACTTTTGCCTCCGCTGGTCCCGTCCAGCTCACCTTGGCCTCCGCTGGTCCCGTCCAGCTCACCTGGGCTTCCGCTGGTCCCGTCCAGCTCACCTTGGCCTCAGCTGGTCCCGTCCAGCGCCCCTTCTGCGCTTCCCGAGCGCCCCCGAGACTCCGCGCGACCCGAATGCCCGCGAGAGTCAGCGCTACCCGAGCGCCCACGAAAGTCTGCGCTTCCAGAGCGCCCCCAAGAGTTGGTCCCATCCAGCTCACCTTGGCCCACGCTGGTCCCGTCCAGCTCACCTGGGCCTCCGCTGGTCCCGTCCAGCTCACTTTTGCCTCCGCTGGTCCCGTCCAGCTCACCTTGGCCTCCGCTGGTCCCATCCAGCTCACCTGGGCCTCCGCTGGTCCCGTCCAGCTCACCTTTGCCTCCGCTGGTCCCGTCCAGCCCACCTTTGCCTCCGCTGGTCCCGTCCAGCTCACCTTTGCCTCCGCTGGTCCCATCCAGCTCCCCTTGGCCTCCGCTGGTTCCGTCCAGCTCACCTTTGTCTCCGCTGGTCCTGTCCAGCTCACCTTTACCTCCGCTGGTCCCGTCCAGCTCCCCTTGGCCTCCGCCGGTCCCGTCCAGCGCCCCTTCTGCGCTTCCCGAGCGCCCCCCTGGGATGGGGAGCTTCCCCAAGAAAATTTTGGGGGGGGGCTACCCTCCATGGCCGCCCGAGCACCCTGCTCCGCCATGGCCGCCCGAGCACCCTGCTCCGCCATGGCCGCCCGAGCACCCTGCTCCGCCATGGCCGCCGAGCACCCTGCTCCGCCATGGCCGCCCGAGCACCCTGCTCCGCCATGGCCGCCGGAATCCCCGGATCCGCCATGGCCGCCTGATCCGCCATGGCCGCCTGATCCGCCATGGCCGCCGGATCCTCCGTGGCCGCCTGAGTCCCCGGATCCGCCGTGGCCGCCTGAGTCCCCGGATCCGCCGTGGCCGCCTGAGTCCCCCGATCCGCCATGGGTCCCGGAACGGGCACCGCCCTGGAGGTCACCTGTCCGGTCTCCAGGTCCTTGAGGCCTCCAGAGTGCCCACCCCCCCTCCCCTTTCGATGTCGTACGGCGCGGGACGCGCCTATTGGAAGGGGGGGGTAATGTCAGACTTTGTCTTCCTTTTCCTTGTGTTTCCACACCCTTATATGGTCCTTCCTGTTTCCTGTCATTAGTTAATTCATCCACATCTGTGTTTGATTTGCTCCTCACCTGATGCTGTTTCCCGTAATTGTTATGTGTTCATAAGCCCTGAGTTTTCCCTGAGTCTTTGTCCGTCAACTCGTCTATGTGGTTGTATCTCCTGTGTTCCATCATTAAATTCCCATTATTCCTTTTACCTCTCGTCTCCCGTGTCCTTCCCGCAGCGCGACCGTGACACTATTACAGTAATTTACTAATCAAACAATTAATATCGATACGAGTTTGTGAATTTTACCCGAAATAGGCCTAGACGCGGTTTTTGCGATATTATTTTCACAAACACATTTAAGTAACCAAGAATAGCAAGTTAATTAATGTAATCAGAAATAGCTTTTTTGCCGTTAATGCAGTTATTTGCTTTTTTTTTTTCGACCGCAGCAATTTTCCGTATAGCATGTATTAATGGAAACGTGTGTAATCGTGTGCATCTGTTATTGTGTTAATAAGAGTTTGAAGACACTGGGCTGTAGCATCTGCATGCTCTCACCATCATCATGAGGAAGCTGCCACATCTTCATAAAACTAAGATTATAGGAGTGTTCACTTGGCTTTGAGCAGAGTTTTCTGCTTCAGTCCATTAGTGTCAGATGTCGCAGTGACACACAAAGGTAGTGACACTCAGGCATGGAGACAATACTCTGCCCAGAGGAGGAGATCCTGACGATGAATGACTGACACACTAAACACAAACCAGAGGAGCTGATCTGGGCCCGCTATAAAATATGGAGAGCACTTTATCATTAAACAAATGAAAATGATATAGAACACGAGACAGAAGACAATCTTTATGCAGATAGACTATACGTTTATTTTCCTTGTACAGGTGCATCTCAATCAATTAGAATGTCGTGGAAAAGTTCATTTATTTCAGTAATTCAACTCAAATTGTGAAACTGGTGTATTAAATAAATTCAATGCACACAGACTGAAGTAGTTTAAGTCTTTGGTTCTTTTAATTGGGATGATTTTGGCTCACATTTAACAAAAACCCACCAATTCACTCTCAACAAATCAGAATACTTCATAAGACCAATAAAATACGATTTTAGTGAATTGTTGGCCTTCTGGAAAGTCTGTTCATTTACGGTATATATACTCAATACTTGGTTGGGGCTCCTTTTGCTTTAATTACTGTCTCAATTCGGCGTGGCATGGAGGAGATCAGTTTGTGGCACTGCTGAGGTGGTGTGAAGCCCAGGTTTCTTTGACAGTGGCCTTCAGCTCATCTGCATTTTTTTTGGTCTCTTGTTTCTCATTTTCCTCTTGACAATACCCCATAGATTCTCTATGTTCAGGTCTGGTGAGTTTGCTGGCCAGTCAAGCACACCAACACCATGGTCATTTAACCAACTTTTGGTGCTTTTGGCAGTGTGGACAGGAGCCAAATCCTGCTGGAAAATGAAATCAGCATCTTTAAAAAGCTGGTCAGCAGAAGACTTTGGACCACTGGGCAACAGTCCAGTTCTTCTTCTCTTAGTCCAGGTAAGACGCCTCTGATGACAACTGTAGCCAAATTCCTTGACACGTCTGTGTGTGGTGCTCTTGATGTCTTGACCCCAGACTCAGTCCATTCCTTGTGAAGTTCACCCAAATTCTTGAATAGATTTTTCTTGACAATCCTCTTAAGACTGCGGTTCTCTCGGTTGGTTGTGCATCTTTTTCCTTCCACTCAACTTTCTGTTAACATGCTTGGATACAGCACTCTGTGAACAGCTTCTTTGGTAATGAATGTTTGTGTCTTACCCTCCCTGTGAAGGGTGTCAATGATTGTCTTCTGGACAACTGTCAGATCAGCAGTCTTCCCCATGATTGTGTGGCCTAGTGAACCAAACCGAGAGACCATTTTGAAGGCTCAGGAGACCTTTTCAGGTGTTTTGAGTTGATTAGCTGATTGGCATGTCACCATATTATAATGTGTTGAATTGGTGGGTTTTTGTTAAATGTGAGCCAAAATCATCACAATTAAAAGAACCAAAGACTTAAACTACTTCAGTCTGTGTGTATTGAATTTATTTAATACACGGATTTCACAATTTGAGTTGAATTACTGAAATACATTTATTTTATCCACGACATTCTAATTTATAGAGATGCACCTGTATATTAGGGTGTCCGATTTGCATGATAAACAAATTACTACAACCCCCTCTAAAAAGGCAGTAGCCTTAAATTAATTTTGTGTTGGTTACAGAAAGATTTAACTACCAGCAAGATATGGATGAGGAATGCATGATACATGTTTCATTTCATACATATAGATTATGTAAATGCAGGATGCTACATTTCAGAATGAGTTGAAAGATCAAAATGAAGTTAAAGTGTTTTTAGAAATAATGTAAGATTTTGAACTCCTATAAAATGAAATGAAATCTCACCTGTCAGATCACAATCACAAGGAAAACAAAAGACAAAAGTTTTTCTAAATTTCACCTCTTCTCTTTAGAATTAAATCTTCTGCACACTTGTATTATCTGTCGGAAAATGCATGAGTAGACCTTACTATATTTTTATATTCACAATTTACTTGATTATCACGCATTATCAAACTCGTGGTTTTATTGCACATTTATCAATTACCAATACAGCAAGCAGAAATCCATCCCTTTATGTTCCTGAAACTGTAAACAGGTTGATTATTTTAGAGTACACTGACCACTAGTGGATGTTCAATGCGATGATTCACAATTGCTTTATGACACAAAGAATTATAAAAGCATTTTGAATCAACAAGTGAATTTTATTTGCTTGGGAGTAAAACATTTACAGTAAGAGACAGAAACAAACCGTCAACAGTGAAAACAGTCAACATTATTTGCTCTGGGAGAAATTATTTTGCATTTCCGTTTGAAAAGAGATCCCGAGACCTCATAAAAGCAGTTAAGAACAGACATACAATACTATGCTGGAATAAGGCTGCAACATTCAATATGTAATGGCTCGATTTACATGCTGGCATCAATCAAATAAACGAACAATGCACATGATTTCAGGCACTTTGTCTCGACAACACAGACCAATATCACACACAAAAGATGACTGAACAGCCCTTGAAGTGATGATCTCATTAAAAAACTCTACGAGGGCAGACAACATCTCCAACATTAGCTGGATCTAAAATGATTTTGAGTAAATTACTCATTCAAAACATTCAAACTTTAAAGCCAAGATGCCAACAAAGTTCATGATGAAACATGTACGATTGATTTTGTGGTCAGCAGTGCCTCCTCCTGGTACAAATAAGAGGCTGATTCACAGTGAGCACAAGCATCACTCATTGAAGGAGTTTAAAAACCTTAGAATCACATCAGATTGGAGCGAGAAAGCTCAGAAACACAGACATAAGAGCATATTATATTTGTTTTTATCATAACACTGGAATTCAGTTAGAGCAAACACACTATTTGATTGTTGTTTTTTTATCCAAACCTGAAAAAACAACAAATCACAGAGAGCTACGGTAAACGACAGATCATTCCTGCAATCCATTGTAACAGTACAAACAAGCTAGTAACCACAGTTTGTATCCCAACACTGCGAGCAGAGACATGGACAACAGAACCCCAGAATATTCTCGCGGTCGGGAAGTCTGTGAGGTGCAGGCGTTTAGTCGAAGCCTTGCCAGTCACTTTGCTCGGAGTCGTACTCGAGTTCTGCTCCTATGCAGCGAACGCCTTCCAGTAGCATGGGAGTCCCGTGATGACGGTCTGACAGAGGAGAAGAGTCGGTTACAGCACGATACAAGTTATGCTGGGTACACACTAAAAGATTTTCAAAATCTTATATGATCTTCAAAATGTGAGAGAACACACACGAGGACAAGAAATCCTAGATTTAACCGTTTTGCTCCAATAGTGTCCAACCAAGAGTCCTGACTGAACACGGGAAACTCTCTGGAGACTTGAGAATAAATATGTTTTACAGGACACGTTGTATAAACAATCCTGCTGCTGCCACAAGCTGATCCTCCATCTCAATGTCCAAATGCTGCTCAATGACTGTGTTTATGCTTCAGTCTTCTGTCAGCTCGCGTTCTGATTGGATATTGTTTCGTTTCACGTGGTAATCTCAACATCATATGTGCGTTCCCCCCCCCCCACACACATCAGGATTTTCGGAACCTCCGACGTTCTTCCGAATGGATTCAGTCGCTCTTAACACACCTCAGGAAAATCTGAGAAGATAATCTCTAGAACCACCAAGATAATCGGGACATTACCTAGGATTGTCGGAAGAAGGGGAGAAATCGGCCCCAAATCAGCTCGATTATCTCGTGGTGTGTACCCAGCATTAAACTCTATATGGACAGCACAGCACCGTCAGTACACAAAACAAAACACGCAAAAGAAGACTTCACCCGAAAATGAAAATTTGCTGAAAATTCACTCACCCTCAGACCATCCAAGATCAGTTTGTTTCTTTCACACCAAAAAGTGTACTGAATAAACCTCAGGCTGAAGGGAAAGTAATTCATGTCTGTACAGAAGAACGCATGAGAAGAAAGTTCTACTCTTCAGCAGTAATTTTAGTTTATCTAAAGTTAAATTAGTATGGTTGAACTGGATCATCAAAGACATTGGTTAATAAAATGGGATTAGATACATATCTGTTATTTAACATAATTATTGCAGTTTTGCGTCATATTCTGAGTTTGCATTGCGAGATGAATTAATGCACATTCACACAGCGCACGCTTGGGATTTCTCCCAACATGGGGACAGGAGACTTGTCTCAGATACTTTCTTGTAAATTAAAAAGTAATGCGTTACTTTACTAGTTACTTGAAATAAGTAATCTGATAACGTAACTCGCGTTGGTTGTAATGTGTTACCCCCCCAACACTGTCCACACTACTACAGTCCATTAGTCAACATCTTGTGAATCGAAAAGCTGTGTTTGTAAGAAATCCATCAAGGCGTTTTTAACTTTAAGCCATCGCCTTAAGTTCATAAACCATAACAATGCTTTCTCCAGTAAAAAAAATAAAATAAAAAGTCATCCCCTGTTGTTAAAATCTGCCGAAATATTTGTTTAGAACTGTTTTGGACAGTTGTCATATCTAAATGGTGAATATTTCTCTCCTAATACAGACAAGATAACTCACTGTAGAAAGCAATATTATACATAGAGGACTCATATTTAGCCAGAAGCAATTGTTTAAAGTTAAAAACATCTTAATGATGGATTTGTTCCTTACAAAAATTCAACTTTTCGCTTCACAAAACATTGCTGGTCTGGATTACTTGTGGATTATTGTGATGTTTTTTCAGCTGTTTGGACTCTCATTCTGACGGCACCCATTCACTGCAGAGCATCCATTGCTGAGCAAGTGATGTAATGCTACACTTCTCCAAATCGGACATAGAAACAAACTCATCTACATCGTGGATGGCCTGGGGGTGAGTACATTGTAATACATTTTCATGCTTGGGTGAACTATTCCTTTAACTTTTAAAATGCCATGATCGGTACAAGATAAATTGAGAGCATCTAATGTTTATAACCACAAAATAGTCTCTTTTCTTCCTTTTCTTTAAAAATGGCAAAAATCTGGGTTACAGAGAGATACTTATACAGTGGGACTGAAAAGAAACAAGGGGCAAGTTGCAGTTATTTTTGCAGCGATGGACATGTGCTGCAGACGAGCTTACCTGAAATAATTACTTTAATCAGATTTTACATAAGAACACCAGTGGAGGGCAGCACATAACCTCATATCTGATCTCCTTAATTCAGCATATCATTTAAGAGTGTGCCTTAAACATTGCCCCCAAAATGCCTCAACAACTGTATCTCTCAGAAACTGGCAGGATAATGATAAATATACCGTCACTTACCCATGACACGAGCATGAACTTTAACCTTCACACTTGCGTCCTCTTCGCTCTCACTGAGAATCTGCACCTCTTCACACATCACCCCCTCCTGATGGGCCATATATTCACAGGTCACCCTCAATCCTCCTGAAAACAGACACGGAGTCAACAACAGCAACATATTATACCATCATCTTCAGATTCATCTACAGACATTATGCAAAAAAAGCAGTCTTTATCTAACAGACTGAACGTTTGTTTCGCTGTAGGTCACACCAGTTTAGGAATGGACTCACACTCATGAGTTCAGCTAGACGTGTATCCATTCATGGACACATCTCCTGTTTGATACCTATATTTATCCGTTCCCAAGTACACACACACAATCTATTACAGCAATGGAAAATGCTTTAAAGCTACTGTGAGCTATGTCACGAGTGGCATTATAATCGCAAACAAGTATAGCCCAGTCTCCAAACTAATGCTACTGAGCCAGAAGTTGATATAATGGGAAACACAAAGTATGTCAAAGTAGGCTCCCAATGGTTTAGCGGCCGTTCACAAAGAACACGTTCTGCATTCTACTGCGCTGCTTTCCTTTCTTTTTCTACGTAAATAAGCGCTAGATAAAATTAGCTGACGCTGATCTCGCATTACAGAGCTGCGTTTCTTGAACACACAAGTTCAACATTTTAAAACGCATCTTGAGAATCCAGTGCCATGCTTCTCGCGTTTTTAAACCACTGATCAATATAGCAGGGATCCTCAAATCTGGACCACTCCTGCAGAGTTTAGCTCTAACCCTAATCAAACACACCTGAGCATGCTAATCAGAGTCTTCAAGATCATTAGAAAATCACAGGAAGGTGAGTTTGATCGGGGTTGGAGATGAACTCTGCAGCAGATTGGACCTCCGGGGAAAGATTTGAGGAACCCTGCTATATAGCCTATAATGTTCTCTATTATAGATCAGTGTTTTATACGCACAAGCGCGTTCTCTATTCTTCGAGAACTGTATTCACTGAAAAATCACACACTTAACCTTTACATTCAATAGATGTCTCACAGAACACATAAGCTACTCAGCTGCGCGTTAAATAAACCATAAATCCTGTTATTTTAATGCCTGTAAATACATACCGTATATGTATCTATTTGTTTGTTTAATTGATCACGCCAATACTCTCAAACGAGCATCAGTTTAAAGAGTAAAGAGAGTGAGCATTCAAACCGTTAGTGATTAGCGTATTCAGTAGCACTATGCGATGATTCACGCACGTTGAAGAAGCGTTTGTAAACCGGTGATCATAGAGCATGCATTCATTTTTTCCACATTAAATAAACTCAGAAATAACTGATAGAAACCGGTTGTGAGGGCCAGTCACTGGAATATGCTGTATGGCTCTCAGAGGAGTTTTATTCTTAAGAGCGCGTGAAACACGGCCATATTTACGATCTGTATGAGCGAATGCCATTGTAAAAGTCTCTTATAAAGAAAGTTTCCAAAAGGGAGGTTTTTTTTGCAATGACACCACAGAAGAACCATTTTCCGTTCAACAAAAAAACCTATCAGTGAAAAAATTTTTGTCTGATTGATGATTTTTAATCATCTAAAGCACTGGTTCCCAACCATGTTCCTGGAGCCCCCCCCCCAACACTGCATGTTTTCCATGTCACCTTAAATCAAACACACCTGATTCAGATCATCAGCTCATTAGTAGAGACTCCCAAGACCGGAAATGCGTGTGCAGACGAAGGAGAGGTGCACAATGTGCCTCCAGGAACATGTTTGGGAACCACTGATCTAAATCATCGTATTACCATTATAACAATCCTTTTGTGGAATGGAACGTTTCCATGGAACCATCAATACCAATAATAAACCTTCATTTTTAAGACTGTTCAACATCATCGCTAGAATAAACATCAACTAATTTCTACAATAGTATGCTATAGCAGCTAATATACGGGTTTCAATATGCCTAAAGGATTTGAACAGGTAAGGCAAACTTAAAAATGGGAAAGGAAATATTGTAGGTCAAAGGTGTTTGGTTTTTGGGGGAATCTCTGCAATAAGTCACACAACAGAGGGCTGAACCTCGGGCGATGGACGTACCGTCTGAGGACGGTGTTATGTTAGTGATACGGAGGTGTGGATTGGGGATGGGGGCTGGACACACATCTTTCCCGAGCTCTGACATCTCCGGCAGAGTGAACACGATCTCGTATCGGTGCTGTGTTTTCAGGAAGCCCACCTGAGGAGATGTAGAAGCAGAGAGGTTATGGTCGAGTGTCAGCGGGTCTGTGATGATATGAGATTTAAGAGACGCCAGAACTACGAGTCAATCTGTTCTTGGCACTTGAGCTGAGATCATGTTTACGGTGATAAACGATGCTAGTTTTAATGAAATATTATTTGTGATTAAATCATTGTATGAATTTCAGTTTACTTGGGAATCCCAAGTTGACCTTAATTTATGAATCATAGTTCATTTATGACATCATGGTTAACTGATTTCATTAATAAAACCAGCCTTGACTGACCAATGATGAAATCATAGTCAACTTAAATCAATTAATTTAGAGCCAAACAATAATTTATACAAAAGTTGGCTCTAAAGCCTGACAAATGAAATAATTTTTAATAGAACAGTTGAATCTTTATAAAAAATCTATCCAGAGGCCAAACTGAGCAAAAATATGCAATATATTAGATGCTAATGTTAATACAGACGTAATGTAAATCAATGAGAATATTAGGAGCATGAAAGACATGTTCTAGATCCATTATATGATGTAACTGGATGAAACGGCTTCACAGCCCTAACAAACCTGTCAGATATAATGTTCATTACGTAAAGATCTTACTAACCATAGAAAGGAAATCAGGGTGATATTTCTAAAAAAAAACGTGTGAACTGGAAAGTGTGAAAAACAGTGACAGAACTCATGCCAGGAAACCGTCAAACTGCATCTGGCTCTCAGTGAATCAGATAACATCTTATCTGACCAGAGCCCAATAATCAAACAGAACAGACACAGTCCAGAGGTACAGGTGTCTATATACTGCTGGACTCCACGGCAACACGGGGCAGTTTGAGAGAGACATCTGCAATGAAACGAGTCGGAGAATATGACTCCCGCTGCAGAGTGAACGCACGCAGGATGCTGCATCTGGTCTCTTAGATATCTGTGAGTATGAGGATCGCATACACCGAGTCTCTGGGTGATCAAATGTGTTCAAAAAGTCACTGTTTTCACAACAACAGCAAGCAACTTGTGAGAGTGGAGCTTCAGTAAACCATTAAAACAGGTTAAGAGTTGACATGATATCAAATTAGACCCTTTTAACTTTCATAATACACATTAAAAACATACTCCGCTACAAACAATAGCTTCTAGTTAACAAAAAGTTTACAAATCAGAAAATACTAAACAAATAAAATAAGAAAATAACTAAATACATAGTACATAAATTTAACTTTAAAATAATTTTTATTATAATATGTATATTTGGAAGCTTAAAGCATGCTTAGATGATGCTAGAATTCTTTTAACTAATTCATTTTTTTTTCTCCTATTGATCTATCCATGCATGCATCCATCCATCAATCTATTGGTTTTATGGTTTAAGTTGTTGATTTAAAAAAAATGTAAAAACATTTTTGTATGACGCTCATCTTTTTATTGTGTTATTGAAGTACCTTGGTCAGTTGTTTAGGGTGCTATGTTTGTGCCTGGAGCACAAACGCAGTCATAAGCAGCACAGGTATATTTGTAGCAATAGCCAACAATACATACAACAATACATAACATATACAACATTTATATTATTTTCCTTTTTTGCCAAAAATCATTAGGATATTAAGATCATGTTCCATGAAGATATTTAGTAAATGTCCTACTGTAAATATATCAAAACTTCATTTTTGATTAGTAATAATGCATTGCTAAGAACTTCATTTGGACAACTTTAAAGACGAATTTCTCAATATTTAGATTTTTTGCATCCTCAGATTCCAGATTTACAAATAGTTGTATCTCAGCCAAATATTGTTCTATCATTAAAAAAAAAAACATACATCAATGGAAAGATTGATTTATGCAGTTTTCGGATGATGTATAATTCTCAATTTTTTTTAAATTGACCCTTATGACTGGTTTTGTAGTCCAGGGTCACATAAATAAAACTGACCTTAACCTATTATTCTATCAATCATCCATCATTCTATCTATCCATCCATTGTTCATTCCATGCCCTGTTCCATCTATCCTTTGTTGTATCATCATTCTATATATCATCATTTACATATCACCATTCATCCATCCATCCTTCCATTGTTTTGTTCTATTCATCATCCTATCCATCCATCTTTCATTTGTTCGTTCCATCCATCCATCATTTGAACATCCATCCAACATCCATTGCTCGTTTCATTAATCCAGCCATCCTTCATCCATCCATCCTGTTCTATCATAATTCTATACATTTATCCATCTATCATTCTTTCTGTGCATCCATTGTTCTATGTATCATTCCATCCATCCATAATTCTATCCACCCAGCCATCATTCTATCCATCAATGCATCCAACTATTAATCAATTGTTTGTTCGTCACATCCATCCATCCACATTTCGTTCGTTCCATTGTTCCATCCGCTCCTCTATCTATGCAGGGTGTTGTAAAAAACTAAGCCTGATCCCTTAGAAAAGTGACACCGCACCTCTCGAGCAAGCCGCATGATTCGAGATATCATTCCGTTTCCCTCATAACAAAATTAAGTTTAATACTTAAAATGAGGGGGAAATTGTTCAAATAGCTTGCCTTAGTGAGACCCAATAATAAAAAGCTTGATGGCAATGCACTGCACCAAAAATTAAGAAACAATGAATCAGAGTTGGACTGAAATGGTCTCGTTAAAGCTGTCTGTGGTCAGCAAACATGCTCTGACATATTGACCTGTGCTGCTCATATGTAGGCGTTGCAGTTCACATCTGGCTTGTGTCGTTTCCTGATCCTGTTTTTCCTCTTCAAATCCCAGATCCAGCTGGAACGCTCCTGGCATGAGTTCTGTCACTGTCTTTCACATAATAACAAAGCTAGAAGTCAAGAAGAACACGCTGACCAAAGAAAAGAAGCTGAAGCCTTGATGTGATCTGAGAAATAAAATCAATGTTCTTCCTGTAATATAAACTCATATTCATGATTGAAGACCTTCAAACGAAGCTAATGAATGACCCCAGCTATTTAATTAGCGCTTACCTTAACCAGGAAGTTCCCGTTTGATTCGGGGATCACCATGACGACGGAGTCATGCAGTTTCTCGTCAAAATGCACATGAGAGTGAGCGCCGGCCGCAGCGGGTTCCTCGGCGAAGCGAACACCCCCCGTCTTAGACGCCGCTGCAGGAGAAACAAAAGAGCTGCACTAATTACACACCACATCCAGAGTGTGAGTCGCTGAATGATAATGTTCTGCAGGAAGCTTTTTAGGTTGAAATTATTCAAATCAATCTTGCCATCTGACGCCTGAAAACTCTGAAAGACCTTCAGTCGAATGTATCAGAGATCTATTCATTTCTTCAGTAAAAGAAAGTTATAGCAAAAGTGGGCTTTCATTAGAAAGGTTGTGCATTGAATTTACCAGCTACAATTGAAAAGGCATAAACTGCATTTAAGTCGATGAATATAAAACCAGTTCAGTTTAAAACACTTGGACAGTAGGAATAAAATTAGTTTACAATAACCCATACTGAATAATTCACATACTGAAAAAATGTTTAGCTTGAATGCACTGTAAGTCACTTTGGATAAAAGCGTCTGCTAAATGCATAAATGTAAATGTAATAACCCCAATGTTTTCAAGGTCTTACATATAAAAAACGAATCTGTTTTTAATTTAAGGAATAGTTCAACCATTAATGAAAATTTGCTAAAAATGTATTGACCCAATTGAAATTGAAGAGTTTGCTTCTTCCTCAGAACAGATTTGGAGAAATGTAGCATTGCATCACTTGCTCAGCAATGGATGCTCTGAAGTGAATGGGTGCCGTCAGAATGAGAATCCAAACAGCTGATAAAAACATCACAATAATCCACACCGCTCCAGACCAGCAATGTTTTGTGAAGAGAAAAGCTGAGTGTTTGTTAGAATCAAATCCATCATTAAGGTGTTTTTAATTTCAATCTAGTTGTTTCCTGCTAAAATGCATGTCCTCTATCCATAATATTGCTCCCTCCAGTAATAAAGTAATCTGAATCAGAGAAATCTGCAAAGATCAACCACCATTTACAAGCCACGACATACCAAAATATCTCTAAACAAATATGTGGGTGCATTTTGGTGTGAGAGACAGCAGAAGATGGACTTTTCACTGGAGGAAGCATAATTATGGCTAGACTCATATTTTAGCCAAAACTGATGGTTAAAAAAATATATTTTTTACACACAGATTTTTACTTCACAAAACACTAATTGATGGACAGGTGTGGATTACTTGTGTATTATTGTGATGATATTATCAGCTGTTTGGACTCTCATTCTGACGGCACCCATTCACTGCAGAGCATCCATTGCTGAGCAAGTGATGCAACCTACATTTCTCCAAATCTGTTCTGATGAAGAAACAAACTCATCTTGCATGGACTGAGGTCAATACATTTTCATTTTTAAATGAACTATTCCTTTAAGCTTTGGGTCAAACAAGCATCTAAAAAAAGAATAAAAAACTATGCAGACAACAGGATATGACCGTATGACCCAAGTATGCAGATATGAATGCTTGGCTAATGCAGAGCATGTTTTTATTTTTATAGTTTAAGTTTGTCTCAGTCTTTCTTTCCCACAGGATTTATTAGGGACTGGAAAAACTTGTTTCAGGTTCACTTGATGTGGATTTAGGGAACAGCTAGATATAAGATGTATTACACAATGGAACAGCTAGATATAGGAGCACATTTAACAATGGAATTATGTATTAAACAGATCGCACAGTGTTTATTGTGCAAGCTGTCTAACACCTACAACACATTCAAAGTGCTAATTAAAGCACTGGCACTAACAATATCACAACTAAGAAAAGATGCAATGTTCTTCCAGACTCTCCTCTTTAACAGTCAGATTTAATAAAGCAATAATCAGGCCCTCAGGGGTACATTTCTCAGACACAGATCAAACCCGGTCTTGAACTAAAGTGCTAATTCTTCATTTAAAATCCATCTGTGGAGCAGGATCAGGGTACGTCTATGTTAGAGAAACCACATACAGCTCTCAGTCTTCACACACATTCACTACCCTTCAAAGGTATCTTCTGCTCCCCAAGACTGAAAAATACAATAAAAACAGTAATATTGTGAATTATTATTACAATTTCAAATAACACTTTTCTGTGTGAATATACTGTAAATGTCATTTATTTCTGTGATCAAAGCTGAATTTCCAGCATCATTACTCCAGTCTTCAGCGTCACATGATCCTCGAATATGATCATTTCTGATTATTATCCATGCTGGAAAACTGTTGTGCTGCTTCATACGTTTGTGAAAACCTTGATACCTTTTTAACGAGCACAAAGTTCAAACAGTTCGAAGAGCATATTTTCACATCTGGACCAACTGAGCACAAAGTCCACCGTAATGAACATCAGCTGTGATTATTTGTCCTTCAATCCTCCATGTCTGATCAAAGCCTCTGCAAAAAACCCTGCTTTTATTGCATTTCGGAGATAAGATGTCGCAATTAATTTCCCTTTTAGTGTGAACTTTTTCCTTCTACTTTAAATCTAAATTAAATGAGCAGCACATGAAGAAAACGTTCATGCTGATCGCTCACGATAACTTTAGTAATACAAGTGAAAGGCATTTGAGCTCCAGGTTTATCACTCTTCAAGTCAAAAACTCATTTCCATGATATTGTAATATCTGGATATGACTCGAATTGTAATGTAACAGCTTGCCAAAAAGCCACATGATTGCACAGACACAACTGGTGCAGGATATGTGTTGAGAGTTTACTCAGATCACTAAACCAACAATAACAGCGGCCAATGTGTGATATTACAGACATTAGTTATAATGTCCTCTCACTCATGCCAATCGCACTGTGTGTCAAATAAAGTCTGCTAATGTAGGGCACAGCGTCGGCCCCGGGGACCATCGCTCGATGAGACCGACAGACTGCAGATTACATCAGGGACTCTTTAGATCCCTGCGCTATGAATACAAAAAAAGGACATCTGAAATTCAGAGAACATTGTGTGAAAACAACAAGAGCTATAAAAACAAATCAAAGAAGAGAGTATTGCCAAGATATTTCATATTCACACTCAAAACTAGCTTCAGTAAACATTGCATTTATTCATTTAGCAGATGCATTCATATGAAGCGTCCTACAACCGAAGAGCATTACATTATAAACGCCAACTATTTTTGCATTGTGCAATGCCAAGTGTAAACCAAACTAGATTAGCACATGCAGTTTTAGGAATATATTGTACAAATATGAGAATGATCGGAGTCTGGGTGGTCAGTGGTGACCCTGTTCGCCTGCAGCTCTAGGTCACGAGAGATTAAATTACACATAACGAAACGTAAACTAGGACAGGATTCGAAGCAGGAGAGTCTACATTATTAGCCTCGTCACAGAGGTTATGGGGCAATTTAGAGCACCATAAACACTGTCGCGCGTGACAGATAGATAGTCTCATGCTCATGACCAACACAGAGACATCTGTACACTGTTAAAATACTCTCTGTCCTGGAGCGGGATCTAGAATTCAGCTCAATTTTATGACCTATGAGTACAACATTGAACAGATTATTTATCACCACAGCAGCAGGGCCTGAAGAGTTTATGTATTTATGTTCATGACACTCGCCGGAGCCCCAAACGCCTGAGAAATGCCTCGAAAAGACCGTAGACGTTTCACTAGTGATTATCCTGATATGCAATGTCAAAACAACATCATAAATATTGTATTACAGTGTTTTACCAGTGCCAGATTATTTGGCAGAAACATTAATAATAAACTTTGTTTTTAAAGCAAGTTTCTCAGAGTGCTAACAGAGAAAACAAGAATATAAAAACTAGGGGTGGGCATAGATTAATTTTTTTAATCTAGATTAATCTAGATTAAAATGGCTCATTTGAATTCTGCCGAAGGCATTCAGAATATGTGTGCTACCCAAATAATGGCTAAAAGTAAGTCTTTGAGAACGGGTTTCTCAAGCCAGGTGGCGCATTAGACCAGGGGCTCATCTCCTGTTTCCAAAATGCATCACAAACTGCTTGAGAAAGCTGTTCTACTATGATAATTGGTGATGAAAATAAATTATGTTTAATAAGATGTACTTGTGTTTACTAACTGTTTATTCAGTTAAACATGAATTTTGAACTGTAGGCCTACATAAGAGGTCGTGATGAACTGTTTACAGTTTCCATTGGGAAGCTTCTTAAAAATAAATTTTCCCTGAAGCAAACCCGGCGGCTTCATAGCTGCATCCATGTTAGCACGTCACGTCTGATGTGGTAATTTCACAGTAACGTTAGGCATACACACAGGTTCGAAGCAGAGGGTGACACGGGAGTGAATTCTCAAGTTCACATGAGACCTAAAGCGCATCCTGTTTGCTTAAAAGCGCAACGTTTCGTTGTTATTCTGAGTGCACACAAATAAACGTAGAGTCTTTACAGATTCGAAAGATGTATTAGGCTACTTTTATCTGTATGACCAAAAATTACGGAGATTTTAAGAGCAAGTGAGCGCACCGGAGCCTGTCCTGCACAAACGCGCTTCCACACAAACACTTCAATAGCGCACATTTCTCTAGGTTAACATCATATTGAGCGGCCATGTAAAGTTGCTACTACATACATCTTTCAGAGGAAAAGCCATGTTTGAGGTTGATGAATGATAGGTGAGTGTTTGGATGTCCTGCCCGATTGTATTACCACATAGACCAGCCGTTAACAATCTGTCCATCACGGACTGCGAGCCTCTAGTTCGAAGACTCGTTCTCGCCCCCTACAGTGCAATTCGGCTAGGTATACATCCGCGCTAAAATATCAGGGTGAAAGTCATCATAGCTTGCGTAGTATAGACCCAGCTCCCAACCCAACTTTGAGAATAGATTAACGGCGATATTTTTTTTATCGCCGATAAGAGTCTCGCGTTAACGCAGCACGTTAACGCCGATAACGGCCCACCACTAATAAAAACATAACTAAATAACAAAATCATCAAATAAATAAATATAAAACTGATCAAAAAGAAAATAATAATAAACGACTTAAACCAATAGGCTAGAAAAACAAATTCAATTATTTTGTTATTATTGCTATTTTTATTATTAATAATGAATAATAAACAGCTTTATTTATTTTAAAGCAAGCAAGTGGCTTTCACAGAAAATAGGAATATAAAAACTAGGGATGAACATTTTGGCCGATACCGATAATTCTTTATATTTGAAAGCCGATAACCGATATGTTGGCCGATAAATGTATATCCAAACTTTTATAGACTTTTTGAGAGCCTGACTTAAAAAAAAGGTCTCATGATTAAAAGCCAAACACTTCAACATTAGCAGCCTCGTCTGAACAGAGTAAGTTTCAAATATATATTTTACTCTCCCGTTACCAAATTTCGCTATAAAAGAATTCTCACAAATAAAATAAAATAATGCATAAATAATGCAAACAAGTCATTGGACATCTTTACATGTGTAAAGAATCAAAATGCATGTGCCATGGATGAATAAAACAGAAGAGCCATCTGCATGGACAATCATGAAATTATATTATTTACTAAACCATATTGTTGATGAAAATAATAAGAGAAAATAAAAGTGGTGGTTATTATTAATAATGCTTCAGTGATTTTGAAAAAGTAACATGAATAGGCTACCGCTGTTTTAAATAGCAGCTGTTTGAGCTGCGTGCGCTGTATGAACGCCGGTAAACTGAAGCGCTTGTTATAGCCGGTTAATTAGGCTACATGAGAATCAGATATTTATAGAACATAAACATAATACAACAACTTATATATGAACAAAAGTTATGTTATGCGCTAGTCAGATGTGTAACTCGTGGACAAGCACTTGTCTTACCGTAACAACGTGCTGAAACACGGCAGCTAAACCCAAATAATTCACAATGTTTTATTATAATAATGATCTCATTAGAATATTATATACACGACAGTCCCAATCATAGTTATTAATTGTGCGCTACTGTTTGAGCTGCGTGCGTGCGCTGAGCTAAAGATGATCACCAGCAAACTAAAGCGCTCTATTAACTCTACCAAACACATTCTATATGAGATAGAGCAGATATACATCAAATAAACACAATATTACTACGTACAATTGCACAAAAAGCTGCAAATGCACAAGCGAACGTAACTGTCATGAGGTGTAGCTCCTTGCAGATGCGCTCAACGCACGCATAAAGATTACACAACGTCATTTACAGTAATGTTCTTATCATAATTTAATGTAGCCTTTATGACAGACTTGCTCTGCACATGTTGCACGTATACATTTATGCATTTAGCAGACGCTTTTATCCAAAGCGACTTACAGTGCATTCAGGTTATACATTTTTTGGTCAGTATATGTGTTCCCTGGGAACATAAGTGTTTTGTCCTTTTCAAAGTGATTCAATCATATTTTAAGCATTTAAAAGCCATCATGACGAACCGCGCCGATAACCGATAACAGAAAAATGGGCATTTATCGGCCGATACCGATATGGTGGCCGATATATCGTGCATCCCTTATAAAAACTGCAAGAAATCAAATAAAACTAAACTAAATAAAAACAAGATCACTTTTGCCATTGAGAGGACTGGGAGAAATGGTCCAATTATTCTTATATAGCCCTATATTAAATATAGAATAGAAAAAACATAGCATATATATATACATACATATCAAAATATGATCAAATAAAAGCTATCCTGAAAAAATAAAAGATTACTATAAGTACATTGAGTCATTAATATTTTGCATATGTGACTAGGATCCCCCCCCCTTGAGCTGAATCACATCTGAACCCAAAGCTGTTCCTTGTGTCCTTGTTCTCTGAAACGATCAGAAATGCTGCAGTCTGGCCGGGACCAGAGATGGACTGCTCTCTATTAAACCAATGCCCGGCGGAGCCTCTACCGCATTTTATGAACCTCATCGAAAACTTCACACAGTCACCATGGCAACAACCAGAAATCTGGCTCCTGACAACAGGCCTATGGAAGGAGCATTTCCAATAGTCAGTTTCATGCTTTAATATTCAACGACAGAGCCACCGATGGGAAGATGCTTTGTGAATGTTGCACAGCTGTCTGCGCTGAAGAAACCGTAGATGTTCTGGAGCTGCTGCAACAATACGCAAACCCTCTGCCTTCATCCAAAATGAAACTTTATCGCATTCGTAAACAAAAACTAAATGGAGGCCATCTTTGTTCCTCTACACAATAACTAGAGCGGCGAGAGACAGATTGATTACCACAATAAACAGTGTGACAGACTTTATCTTCGGGGAGTTTTTCCGACGGCTCTGGAAAGGCTTTTCAGACAGACACACGCTCTCGCACATTTCCTGATGATACGAAACAGCCCACGTGTCTTCTAACGGCGGAGTCACCACCGACTGAGCAAGGATTCGTTATCGTTTAAGCTTTATTAAAATCACTCGAAGTCTCAGTCCTGAGAAAGAAAAAGCAGCAGGTTGTCAAAACTCATGAGAAGCAGATTGACGTTTAAAGTCAGGGTGCTGGGATTATTATAAAGACAAAAACAGCTCTTTGTGTTTGTTTGTTTTAAAGTTTGGGGTTGGTACAGTTTTCTGGTGCTTTTAAAAGAAGTCACCGATGGTGCATTTATTAATTTAAAAATACAGTAACATTGAACATATACAAAATCATTCTAATATGCTGATCTGATGCTCAGAAAAATATCGGATTATTATCAATGTTGAAAACAGTTGTGCTGCGTCATATTTTAGTGGAAACACTACATGTATAAATGTCTTTACTGTCACTTTTAATCAATTTAATGCATCCTTTATGAATAAAAACAATAATTTCCATCAAAACAATCTTACTGAAAATCCTACTTCTTTTGGGGAAATATATATATGAATGATTTTTCTGTAAGGTCAGTAGAACAATAGTAGTAAGAGTGATATTTACCATTTAAGCACCGATAATTATTAATTATGATGTCTATTATTCTGCAATAGTACAGCATATATTGTGTGTCACATACAAACGAAGCATGTTTCTTTACACAAAAAAGAAAAAGTTCATATTTTGACAATTATGCATCCAAAACCCCTGCAAGATTATAAACTTTTGCAGTGAAGGGTGGAAGAGAGAGAGACGTACCTTTCTTAGCAGTGGCCATTCTGGAAACAATCAGAACCAAACTCAAGAAACGCTTCAGTTACGGCCTCATCGTAGAGATCACCTGACCTGAAAACAACCCTGAGAAACAGAAGGAGAAACACAAAAAACACCAATAAAACAAGCTGATAGTGTGAGAAACACAGAGAGAGCGGATATAGACAAAAACAAGAATTATGTACACACACACACAACACACACACACACACACACACACACACACACACACACACACACACACACACACACACACACACACAACCGAGCCAGCTGTACTGACCATACTGCAACAAGACAGACACCCCGTAGAGCAGAGAATTATGAAGAAAAAACCCTGGATTAAAGCATCGCAGAGTTCTTCATCCATTTCAAAATAACTTCTTTCATCCAAGCTGAAGTCAAGTTGAGACTCTCCCAGACCAATGCACACCCAGGCTTGACCGCTTGAGGCACAAGCAAAGCAAGCATTACAAGTTCATTATGAGTGCAACTTTCAAAATAAAGACATTTTGTCTTACACGAATGATCAAGAATTCAACCTTTTGCAATATGTTTCCTCAAAATAAATAAATCCTATCTTGTTCTCTTTCTCTGAAATAATATTTGTTATTCCAGATTAAAAAATGTGTGCGTATGTGTGTGTGTGTGTGTGTGTGTGCGCGCGCGCACCAAATGCATCAATCCATATTAGTACACTGAATAAAAATTTGTGCACCAAATGCATCAACCAATTTTTTGTGCACAAAATAGCTATTTTTGTGCATCAAATAAAAAAAAAAAAATTGTTTATTAAATGCAATAGCTATTTTTCATGCATCAAATGTAATAACTAATTGTTTATCCACCAAAATAACAATTTTTGTGCATTAAATGCAGTAGCTATTCTTCGTACATCAAATGCAATAACTAAATGTTGTGCACCAAATGCACCAAATTAGGGGTCGACCGATTATCGGCGCCGATATTAAGCATTTTACCGATTATCGATATCGGCCATTTTAAAAACAGATTTGCCGATAATTTTTTTTTTTTTATTATTATTTTTTTTTTATGCAAACAAACATACTATTTACAGGTGACATTATTTATTAGTGAATAAATAATACAGGTGAAACGATTTAATGTTTAAATGCACTATTTGGCTCGATGCAGCCTGTCTGAGCTCAACACTCTGTGAGAGTGAGGCGATCTCTCAATCTCTGAGAGCAATCTCCGCCCACCGCTCATCTGATATGTAGAGAGTCACGAGTCCGACCAATCAACGCGGAAAACTGAAGGCAGTCTCACACCGAGAGCACTTGCTAACTGGAGCTGCCTCAGTGATCACGCATCAGTTGTCTCTCAAAAGTAAGGCAGCAGCAGACGTTGCTGAAGTTGCAGAACACCTCAATATAACCCATGATGTCCGCGATGCGGAAAATGCGGGCGGAATCGCGGAATGCAGTCATATAATGGAATTTACCGTATAACGCGGAATGTCACGGAATGTGTCGAAGTTTGGATGAATTAATCAAAAGTAGGTCAGTACACTTAAATCGACTCGCGCTATGGACTAGTATCTATAAATATTAAGACGCAAAAACACTTTAAATATGAATCCTGCATGTTCTGCATCTCTGTTAATGAATGACACAGACGTGCGGTTTCATTTACTGCACACACACATACTGAAGCGTGGGATGCTCGCAGTGACTTCAGCATCTGCCGTCTCACTAAATGAGGACATAAATACATGAACAACATCCCCAGAACTGCTCGCAGAGTCACTTGATGAGCATTTGACGGTTTCATTTGAGTAAAACGATCGTCATATCATATATACATAGGCTACAGAAACCTAAAATGTGCTCATGGCAACCTGTCAAAATATAAGTTCGGTTTAGCCGAATATATTACTGTATACGTAATACAACTACAACAATTATTACAACTTTTGTTGAGAATAATCACACAATACGCTAAATACATTTACTTTAAGTTTTACAAAATGTTTACAGAATGCTTCTGGGTGATCTCTGTACTTATGTTATTATTAATATTACTGTTTATTTAATGTTGTTGTTATTAACAGTTTTCAGAATTAAAGACATGTTTAAAAGCATTTAAAGAACGTTTTTTGTCAGAGCTCTTGTTATTATTAATTTTGGCATTCATTTTCATTTTTACACCAGACACGTATATCGGTTCAAAATATCGGTTATCGGTCTACTTGATCTGTAATAATCGGTATCGGTATCGGCCCTGAAAAACACATATCGGTCGACCCCTACACCAAATGCAATAACTTTTTTTGTGCACTAAAAGCAATAACTATTTTCATGAATGAAAAGCAATAATACACCAAATGCTGCAACACATTTTTTGGGCTTCCCAGAGCAAGCCTTGGTTTTATATGCGATATAGGGACATTCCTGCAAATGTTCTATAATGCTGAAGAAAACATGCATGCAAGTGTTTGAGGTCATTATCAGCTTTAGTACGCTGAATATAGTGTCACATACTAAGCCGAGACCCAGATCCAAACCAGGACACGGAGTAATGAGACCCACCAATACTAGACCTCATGAGACCAGACTAAGCCCAAGATTAGACCGCTCCGGGCTCAAACACCGCCCAGATGAAGGCATCTCAGTACACGGGATGTTATGCATTCAGTGGATTCGGATGTGTCTTAATGACTTCCAACCTTCAGGTGCTGTCTCAACAGTCAGCATTTTTAAGTTTCAGTCTGTGTCTTTTTATCACTCTCCCTTTTTCCTCTGGATGGTGACTGTACTTTTATCTGCTCTCATCTTTCTGCAGCTCATTAGAGAAGCACTGAGACTAGGACGAACGAATACAGAGGGACTTTCTAATTCACTCGGGAGCTGAAAACACACATTCATACATGGAGCTCGCCTAATCACCAGCACTGCAAGAGAGAGACAGAGTCAATACGGTCTAGTATTGTTCAGTAAAGCCCATCCACTCTTCTGTCAAATCACAAATGTACTGCAAGAGCAGGGTGTCAGATGTTAAATGCCCATCGGCGAGGAAAAAGCTCGACGTAACTAAGTGGCAGAGGACTCAGATCATAATCACAGCAGAGATTCAGCACTGCAACATACAAGCAAAACATCTCAATGCTATTCTGATTTCAACCGAACACTCAATAGTAGCCATTTGAGAACGACTGTCCCTGCCTGTTTACCCCAACAATGAAAGATAAGTGCAGAATATATGCTGTACACCGGTCATAAGTGGTGCTTTCTAAAAGAGCATCACGGTTTATTTTGCTCATGCTTGGGTTAGTGATCTGACAAACCCCTAATCGTAAGCATCAAGTCATGTGTACTGCTTTTCGAAGCAGTCAGACTTACATACAGAAAGACAAACCATCATGGAGACTTGTATAAGGGCTCTTTTAATTCCCCACAGCAAGATACCACCTAGCAACCACTCAGAATACCCTAGCAACACCCTGGCTCTATAGCAGTGGGTTTTGCAGAGACAAACACAATCACATTTTCTTCTGAACATATACAACTTTAGTTATTGCATTGGTGCACACCCTGAGATACGCTGTGTGCACTATAGGGATTTTTTTGTGCACCAAATCCAATAACTATCTTTTATGCATTAATTGTGCATGAAACTAAATAAATGTGTGCATCAATAACTAATTTGCCCACTAAATTGATATTACTATTTTTGTGTGCCAAATTCAACAAACAAAAAAAATCTGCAATAAATCAATTTTGTGCACTGAATGCTACAACTGTTTCTGTGCACCAATGCAACAATGTTTTGTGTGCTAAATGCATTTGTGTGCACCAAATGCAACTGGTGTGCACTACTAACCTTTTCTGGTGCACTAATTTTTGTGCACCAAATGCTACAACTAATATTTTGTGCATTAAATGTGGTTGCAAATCCCAAGCTGCACAAATACACAATTGTCTTTAATATTATACACTATAGCAGGAGCAACTGAAGCTTACGATGTGAAGATTTAGGCTCAGTTGTGAAAAATACCCTGTTCATTTTATAGTAAAAACCTTGCAGCTGTGGTTGGGTGTGCCCGGAAAAACTTTCTCAGTTCTGTGTACTTCCACAAATGACTACAGTCAGAGTGAGAAGGGCAGAAATAATGCACAGTTTCTCATGTAATAAATAATGCCTTCACTATTTCATGACCATAAATCTAATCTCTGTCAAACCACACGATTCCTCTCCATCTCTACATCACACACTTTGGCTGAAGTGATAACCGAAGTGGTGCAACAGATATGAACCAGTTCCAGTCTGCACTAACATGGGGGAGATAAAACTGGGTCAATGTCTCATATGGATTGATTTAACATGTTTATATCATAAACCTTTAGAACCTAAACATATTCAACATGCATCTCAATCCTGAAAAACACAGAAAGCCCAGAAGAATCTGCTGTGGCTTGTCTTGCATTCTTCACTAATTGTACACTGTGATTTTCCTGAGGCAAGTGTCTTGAAGAGGCATGAGCCCTAACCTGTATTGACAGATATTTCCCATGCAAGTGTTCTCGTTTTAAATGCATCCTAAAGCTCTTTTCAGCTCCTTTACAGTCAATGCCATTCAGTCTGTTGCACTATAAAAGAGCTTGATGAAGCCTTCAAATCCTGCCTGGTGTTGAGAAAGCAATGCATGCAGACTGTTCAGTGGGATTTTAGACTTGAGCGACTGTAGATCTATATTCCACAGACATTAAAACAATGAACAGCCGACTTCTACCGCGTTTAAAGCAGAGCCAGACAGAATGACACAATGCATGCTTCTCGAGTCCTCTTCTAATAATCGTGCACAAACTTATGTAGTATCGAGCAATGGAGAGAGCAATGGCTTGAAATACTCACCTATTCGCGCTGATAATGAGCTTCTGCTGATGTAGATTTCAGTCTAGAATCGCGCATTGATCCTACAGAAATGAACCAGAACCGCGAAACCCAAACCTCCAGTCAGAACAAGCCCGCTGCTCTGCGAGAGACTGCTCGACTACAGCTCGACTACAGCTTCCGCGTTAATCACGTGCTTTCTGTTGCTGAACTACACCGCGCTTGTAAGTGCTGGCTGGGACTTTTGATTCATCCCAGTAACTCGAGTCATTTGAGTCGGTTCACCAAAATGATTCGTTCACTCGCTCAGTGGTCTTTTCTGCAGCTTACACCAGTGAATCATGAATTAGTCGTAGTAGCCTTATTTATTTTGCATGTACACATTTATATTTGCAATATAAATACGCATTTTCCAGATAAATTACAACAAATACGTTTTGTTTGATTAACCTTCTGAGAACGACATAAAAGGTATTAAAAATAGCAATAGCAGCCTAAATAAAATGGTTATCGGAAATGTTTACACATCCATCATTCTTCTCTCAGGGGCGTCGCTAGTGGGGGGGGGGGGGGGGGGGGGACAGTGCATAGGGCCCTGGGGGGCCCGCGATTGCCTGGCCATCGGGAACACAGGGACATTCGAGTAGTAGGCAGATCGCCGAAACAAGGGAGACCTTTCCTAGTTTTTAAATTACAGCGCATGCGCCATCCGCGCGTCAAAGCAGAGCGGGATCAGCGCTGATGAACGTGCGCCGCGCTTAAACAGCGCACGTCTCTTGGTCCGTTCAGATGTGACACAGAATTGTTATACAGTCGGGTGATATGAGAACATTAAAGGTTATGTAGTGATGCTGGCTGAAAACAGCCACGACAATGAGGTATATTGAAAAACAATTCAATTCAGCACCATAGTAATTTAACTTGAAGTTATTAACACTGTATAAATAGCTTATGTGTTGGCAGACATTTATTGATTATAAATGCTACTGTTATAACATATTGGGGAATGATTTAATTTTATAGAATCTGTTTTATAGTTTTTTTTAACTACACATTTTACATTTTATTATTACTCATTTTATATTTTAAAAACCATATAACCCAGTTTTTAATGTTAATGCTAATGAGGACCATGGTTTGACGTGTGATCACCATCCTACTAATACTAGTCAGCTAAACTATGGATTCTAAGCAAGAACTTCTTTCTTTTTAGATGTTGACGAGTTTTAATTGAAAAAAAATGTAAATTCAATAAGGGCGTGATTAAAGAAATATCAGTGTCTTATATAAATTAGGTGTTTATTATTTACAAATAATACAATTTTTAAGGGGAGATTCACCCAAAAATGAAAAAGTCATAATTTACTCAATGTCATTCCAAACCTGTATGAATTTATTTCTTCTGTGGAACATATTATTTTTATTTGTTTTGTCCATAAATCAAGGGTAACCAAAATGGGTTGGTAACATTCTACCAAATCGTATTTTGTGTTCAACAGAAGAAAATCGTTTGGAACGATATGAGGGTGAGGAAATGATGACAGGATTGATTAGCAGCAGTCTAGCTCAAAATCAATGCTTTACTGTCCGTCAAGTGCTTTTCTGTGTGACAAAAATGCATGATTAAGTTTGTTACATTTGTTGTGAATTCAGTAATATCTATCAGTATTCGCTTCTGACCTGATTGATTTTTTTCCATTTCCTCTATGACCCATCAACACATTCAAAGGGGGATTTGTGGCAGGATGGGCTCGATTTGTCTATGGCCAAATTTTAACCCCATTCCAGCCCCCACCCCTGAACGTTTTTTACATTTTACGATCGCACCTTCCACCCCAAGTCCACCCTACTCAAATGTTGAGTAGGCTAATATTAAATATAGAATTTCCAAGTAAGTTTGACGTTGGGCAAATTACATTCTGGAGTGGTGTACTGTCAATCAAAAGTGAAACTTTTTTTGTGGAAACTTTTTTTATAACTATGTGAATTAACAGATAAATATGGTTATATGCAAGTTCATGGAAGGCTTAAATTTTGTTATTTCTCATCAGACAGTTATTTTCATATTATTTGGAAATTCTATATTTACATTACATTTACATTTATGCATTTAGCAGACGCTTTTATCCAAAGCGACTTAGTGCATTCAGGCTATACTTTTTTTTTTGTCAGTATATGTGTTCCCTGGGAATCGAACCCACAACCTTTGCGCTGCGTTTTTTTAACATTTGTATTATTTTAAATGTATCTATTTATTTATTTATTTATTATTTCATTCATTCATTCATTCATTCATTCATTCAAGTATTCATTATTGACAGAGAAATAAATGAATGCCAGAGATCGCTTTTCCTTTGATCTGAGTTCTTACACGCTATTACCGCAACGCCCAGTATATGCGCGCACCACAAAACAACGTGGCTGCTAGAATGAGCGTGTTTTTCAGAGTGGAGGCTGGGCTGAGTCCTTGATCTCACACGATGACGGTCTCCAGTGACGGGCAAACTTGGCCCTTCCAGGCCACTTTCTTGCAGAGATTTGATAAAGAGATTTGACCCTGATAAAGCTCACCTGCCTGTAGCCTTCTAGTAGTCTTGAAGACAATGATTAGCTGGTTCAGGTGTACTTGATTAGGGTTGGAGCTAAACTCTGAAGGAAATTGGCCTGGAACATGCCCTCTAGTTCAGAGCTTCCCAAACTTCAGAGGGGTAAGGCCCCCCAAAAATGTAAATTTAAATCCATAACTCTACACTTTCTGCATACTATTTACAATTATATTGCATCAAAGTGTGTAACAGAAGCTACTGCACATAGTTCACAAATCTATTGCAATTAAATAATACATAACTATGTTAAAAAAATAAAACCTAAATACATCTAAATTGTATTTGTGTAATAAGGAGGGGGGAGTCACATTTTAGAACAATTCAAATAATTAAATTATTTAAATATTTTGATTTAGCCTAGCTACGCCCCCTGCAATACCGCTACGTCCCACCGGGGGGCACGGCCACAGTTTGGGAAGCACTGCTCTATAGTTAGTCAGTTCTGTGAAAGAGGCGTGTCCGTTCCATCTGTTTAACCAATGAAAATGCTACGTTACAACCCGCCCTCGAGCGCTATTGGCTTGTGGAAACTAAATTCCAACTAATTGCATCATTATTTAACAAATTCACTCACTTCAATCCATATACATTAATTCATACTATGTTCCACTGCATAGTGTAAACTGTGGTTTATTGAGATGTCAGTGTTAGCCCTTTACACTAATATTAAAATGCCTTTGTTTACATTTTCAACTTTTTGGGCCAGGGAAAGTCCCCGATGTCTGTATAATAATCAATATCTGTTCTCGGCCATAATGTGTCCCAATATACGTAAAATTACTGTGTTTGTAATAGATTAGATTAAATGTTCTTTATTGATCCCAAGGCGAAATTAGATTGTCATGGCAGCTCAATACAATCAATTCAATTCAATTAAACTCAGGTTTATTGGTATAGCGCGTTTCACAATACAGATAGTTACACAGCAGCTTTACATGAAATCAATACAATCGACGGAATCAAATAAACACTTATACATGTGATTACAATACCCTTTAACAGCACAGTTCTGTCAGTTCTGAAGAAAATCATATATGAGTAATATAAATATTATATATAAATCATGTGAGTCAGTGTTGCTCTTGAGTACAGCCAGTTTTACTTTATATATTTGTTCATATGTTGAGTTATGTTGAGTTAGGCTTAGTTAACTCATTAGTTAATCTGTTGTTTTTTCACATTTTTTCATGTTAAAAATAAAATAAAAATATCCTTAAAATAAAATTACAGAGGTAACAGAGTAAACATGGGTTAAAATGTTATTTAAGACTGTACATGGCAATGCAATGCTTTTAACAATAAACCATGAGACTTCATTAAAGCACCTTAATAATAATACAGTTATTGACTTCATGCAATACTGTATTTTATGTGGTGTACTTGTATAGTGTAAACTGAGACATGATTAAGCATGAATCAAATTTATGGCGGTTCCTCCTCGTAGTCCATACTGGCTCACGGTCTTGTTCACATCCAGAACGTTTCCTGAACATAAATAATGATAGCAATTAATGATTTGCCGGCTCACTCATGGAACTACATGAAAGTTGTTAGTTGTTGCTTTTATGGTTCATATTTCCATGTAAATCCATTTCATGATTCATTACAAATGACCAGTGTTGGGGGTAATGCATTACAGGTAACGCGAGTTACGTAATAATATTAGTTTTTTCAAGTAACTAGTAAAGTAACGCATTACTTTTTAATTTACAAGAAAATATCTGAGTTACTTTTTTCCCATATATTGACTGACGTGTGCCGTGTAAACATGATCTTACTGTAGATCTAATCTAGACTTAATGTGAATGTGTATTAAAAACAGATTCAGTATTCATCAAAATGAATTAAAACAGTGAAATGCAAACTCAGAATATGATGCAACACTGCAATAATTAAATATGTTAAACAACACAAATATATCTAATCTCATTTTATTAAACAATATATTTGCTTCTGACCTGTGAAAGTGAAAGTGACGTGACATACAGCCAAGTATGGTGACCCATACTCAGAATTCATGCTCAATTATCCATCCAAGTGCACACGCACGCACGCACGCACGCACACACACACACACACACTCACACACACACACACGCACACACACACACACACACATACACACACACTCACACACACACACACACACTACTCACACACACACACACACACACACACACACACACACACACACACACACACACACACACACACACACACACACACACACACACACATTATTTACCTTCATAAACCAGTTTCATTTTCTCTGGTTTCTTCCCTGCCCTGTCACACGCCCCGTTTAGTAAAACTGAGATGCTTTCCAGTGGGAACATGTCCACTTCCATGGACTTTCCAGCGCATTTCACAATGATGTTGATCTTGTCCACTTCGGCAATTTCATCAGGATCACTGAATGAGTTTGAGTACTGTAGCGGGATGTGTGGATGATCTGACATAAGAGAGCAAAACAATGATTAAATAACATTAAGATCACAATCCACTGGGAATTGATTTTATAGGGTTAGAGTTATAGGGGTTTCATACCATAATGACCTGAATGTTCGTTTACAATGGTTTGTACAGGACCGCTCCCCTCCTGGACCTCAGTTTGAGGAGGATTTGTGACTGGGACGTCATCTGAAAAGAGCAAGTTCATTATTTTTAATTAAAGCCCAACTTGTTTTATGTGCATTAAAATACACTGATGATTTGTGCACAGCATGACCATGAGTTCCATGTTGACTAACTTCAATATTAAAGTTTCAGACTGCAATAAATTATATTGATTTCATACACTGTTCAAAATCAACAGATAATGAGAACAAATGCAGTTAAGTATCTCCAAACATTTGACTGTGTGTACAAACAAAAAACCACTAAACATAATGAGCAAAGTGGATCCCCATACGTTCGTTTGAGCTCTCGGGTGGCTCTGTCTCATTCTGATTGGCTGTCAAACTGTTTGCAGGTGTTGAACTGCTGCTTGTCCACCAGTTGAAAAGGATTTTAACCTAGCATAAAACAGGTTCATCACATCTTATTGGAGAAAGTATTACATTTACATTACATTTAGTCATTTTGCAGCGACTTACAATTGAGGAAGTAATAACAGCACTTACGGTGATATCTATGGACTTTTAAAGTAATCAGCTAACCTAGTTAGTTGTTTTAATTGTTGCATTTTATTCCGTTTCAATATCAAAATGTTAGTGAGAAGAAAAATAAAAACTTTTAGTTATCAATCTGCATATGGACATCGGTTATGATCATCTTTGATATCTCCTTATAGCTACCACTACATATTCTCAGTGATGTTTTACATATTTCCATAGTTAAATCCAGTACACAAAATACTACAAATGTTCAATATTCAATCTGAGTAACTTACCAGAGCAGTTAAATATGATATAATGCCCATGTCTTGTCAGTAGTTTCCACACTTGTCTTTTAATGCTCACTGCTTTTCATCTGATTTAGACGCAGTGCAGTTTACTTTTGCTTTCTTTCTCTGCACTATCTCTTTTATCAGCCACCCACGGACTTCCCCTTAAATACCTAGTATACTGCACTAATAAAAGCACATTTGAAGCCAGCACTAAATCTCTAAACAAACATCTTAAAGGAAAGTCTCTTGCTTGTATGTGTAGTTTGTTTTATTCATGCAGATTACACGTAAATGTCTTAAAGGAGTACTTTGTCTGATATGATGTGATTTTATAGGTTTCAAACCTACTCTCTGTATTCAATCCAAAGGTTTGTCTAAGGAACAGGCCAACATTTTTTGTTGAAATTGTAATGAAGTCATTTCCAAAATAATTCATCTTTTACTAATAACTTGTTTGCTTGACCTCCAGACATGCAGCAGCCATTTCCATTTCAATACATCACGGCCTGCTGCCTCTGTACCATAATATTGATCTTTTTGTTTTGTTATTTTAATATTTCATGTTTGTTAAATATTAATTGACAGCTTTAGGT
Organism: Schizopygopsis pylzovi; assembly: GCA_027422435.1. Classification (NCBI taxonomy): domain Eukaryota; kingdom Metazoa; phylum Chordata; class Actinopteri; order Cypriniformes; family Cyprinidae; genus Schizopygopsis; species Schizopygopsis pylzovi. The sequence continues at coordinate 4,446,576 of CM049819.1, forward strand.
GGTTGACTTGTATTTACTATAAGTATATACAACATAAAGTACATATATTTAGCTTGAAAAAACTGTCATTCTCTTTGACTTTCCTTTCCTTTGACATGCTTAGCAAAACGTTGATTCGTTCCGATGTGAATGTCTCCATGATTTTCCCAATTAAATATCACAGATGTATATTTTCATATGTCGAGAATGATGTTGTCCAAGCATGCATGGTATCCCGTTGTAGAGTGTCTGAAATAGAGGAGGATTCGTTTTGTAATGTTTTAATGTCTTCACCCTTTTAAACAGTCCTTTGGAAATCCCCTGAGGTAGCTGGGAAAACCCCTCAGGGGCCGTTTGCATGAAGCCTTATATAAAGACTGTTTCTTAAGACCTAGACTGACCTTGAGCAGTTAGCCAAGGGGTAATCAGTCTTGTGTTTCTCATTCAAATAAGACCTTTCTATGTTTGTCTGTACATGACTTTAAAAACAAGACCAGTCTTAAAACAATGGATGACTCATTTGGAAGACTAAGCCTTTTATGCAGTCGACAGGTTTTACTTTCATTTTGTTTTCCATGTGTTTTTAATGGCCTGTACAGTTGACTTAAGCAGACTGTTAGCCTATTGTCTGGTTCCTCCATCCGGTTCACTGCCTGCTGCATATATAAGTTATTGAATTCTTTAATAATCTGGGGTTTAAAAACAAAGCGGTGTAGTTTTGGAGCCCAGGAGGTCTTGGACAGCTTCTGTCAGCCCAGCTAATAACTCAGTTGGTAGAGCATAAGACTCTTAATCGCAGGGTCGTGGGTCCGAGCCCCATGTTGGGGATACAGTTTTCCAGTTTACAATAAACCCTGTGTAAAGTTTCCTAATGAACTAAGTTTTTCTTTCTGTATTTTGGATCACTTATAAATCAAATCAGAAATATATGTTGGATGTTGTGAAAGAAGTCTTCTGCAGATCTGGAAGAACAAAAACACAGCGCAGAGAGGCATCGTGGCTTTTGAACTCATTTATTCTACAGAGAGCAGGCCTTTATATATGGGACCAGAAAGTCTCATACAGTGCTCAGCGTAAATGAGTACACCCCCTTTGAAAAGTACAATTTTAAACAATATCTCAATGAACACAAAAACCATTTCCAAAATGTTGACAAGACTAAGTTTAATATAACATCTGTTTAACGTATAACATGAAAGTAAGGTTAATAATATAACTTAGAGAACAACATTTTCAGTTTTACTCAAATTAGGGTGATGCAAAAATGAGTACACCCCACAACAAAAACTACTAAATCTAGTACTTTGTATGGCCTCCATGATTTTTAATGTCAGCACCAAGTCTTCTAGGCATGGAATGAACAAGTTGGCGACATTTTGCCAGATCTATCTTTTTCCATTCTTCAAGAACGATCTCTTTTAGAGATTGAATGCTGGATGGAGAGTGATGCTCAACTTGTCTCTTCAGAGTTCCCCATAGGTGTTCGATTGGGTTCAGATCAGGAGACATACTTGGCCACTGAATCACTTTCACCCTGTTCTTCTTCAGAAATCCAACAGTGGCTTTAGACAGGGCCGGAGTGGGGTCCATTTTCAGCCCGGGAGTGCAATGCTCAAGACCAGCCCACCACCAATCCCCATCCAACCCCCTCCCACCGTGGTGGAATCTGGATAAATGACAGATCTGTTTCTTAATTGACATGTTTCAATAAAAAATCTGAATAATGTAAATATGGCCATAAATATCAATAACAAATCACATACTGAGTTTTCTGCAACAAAGTGTCCAACTGTTACGTTATGAAAATAATGGTTTGCATTCAAACAAAAATAAAGTTATACAGTAAGAAATATACTTTTTGCACTATTGTTTTTTATATCCATGTCAATGTAATAAATGAAATAAACTATATGAAACATTTCTGCTACAAAAGATACAACAGTAACATTATAAAAAAAAGTAAAATTCAAAATTAAAAGCTGCCAAGCAGTCATTAATATTCATATGTGTTAGTCATTATGTTCCTGTGGCTCAGTGGTTAGAGTATTGAATTAGCAGCGCAAAGGTTATGGGTTCGATTCCCAGAAGACACATACTGAAAATAAATGTATATGCTAAATGCACTTTAAGTTGCTTTGGATAAAAGCGTCTGCTAAATGCGTAAATGTAAAATTAATAACTAAATGGAAAATCAGTAAGCATCTCGAAAGAGAGAAAGAAAGAAAGGCCTTCTATCATTCTTCACAAGTTTTGGTTTACACTCAGAACTGAAAATGGCAAAGCCTTACAGCATCAACAACCGCCTAAGCAGTGCACTAGTTTCTGCAACTTTGTTTATTACTGTCTCATTGTTCTATAGTTTTGTACTATAGTCACTGTAACTTGAGTCGCCAGTTCCTGTGTGCTTGTTTGTCTTGAACAAATATCCGTCAGTTTGGTCTGTTTGTCAGGGACCTTCTGCCTGGCTGCTGTTGTCTCTTCTGTCTCTTTCTTTTTCTCACTTCCCTCAGCATCAGGCTTATCTTTATTAAACCACAATAACATTTCAAATAAGTTAACAGGCTAAAATCAATTACATTACAGACAATCAATAGAAAAAAAATCCTTCAATGTAAGTCACTTTTGATAAAAGCGTTTGCCAAATGCACAACTGTAAATGTTGCTAGTCACTGTAGGTTCCCTTGAGTCGCCAGTTCACGTGTGCTCGTTTGTCTTCTTGAAAAAATATTTGTCAGTTTGGCACTTTCTATGCCTTTCTTTTTTAACCTGGCTTTTTCAGCTCCTCTATGAATCTTTTTTTTGTACTATCCATTTTATTCTTCCCACGATTAGCGCACTTTTGCTAACTCACACCACAGCATTAATGGTTTCGGTTTGTCTCCATGGCAACGACCTGGGACATGCGCTTGTGTAGAGGAAGAGAGAGAGCGCGCGCGCTCTGACAACAGAAAACGTCCCATTTGAATGATAAATTCAAATCTAGTGTTATTAGCCTAGTTATCAGTTACACCGTAACTTAAAAACATATACGTTATTATTTATTTGTAAAAAAAAAAAAAAGCAGGCGAATCTGCCGGCCCAATTTATGAACGGGGCAGAGCGGCCCACCAGGAATTCTCCCGGTTCTCCCGATGGCCACTCCGGGCCTGGCTTTAGATGTGTGTTTAGGATCCTTGTCATGTTGGAAAAGTGCACGACGATCAAGGGCACGGAGTGATGGTAGTATCTTCTCTTTCAGCATAGAGCAGTACATTTGTGAATTCATGATGCCATCAATGAAATGCAGCTCACCGACACCAGCAGCACTCATGCACCCCACATAAGGACACTGCCACCACCATGTTTCACTGTAGGCACCATGCGTTTTTCTTTGTATTCCTCACCTTTGCGACGCCATAATGTTTTGAAGCCATCAGATCCAAAAACATTTATCTTGGTCTCATCACTCCAGAGTATAGAGTCCCAGTAGTCTTCATCTTTGTCAGCATGGGGCCTGGCAAACTCTAGGCGGGCTTTTTTGTGCCTGGGCTTTAGGAGAGACTTCTTTCGTGGACGGCTCCCATGCATGCCATTCCTCTGCAGTGTACGCCGTATTGTGTCACGGGAAATAGTCACCCCAGTTTGGCTTTCTACTTCTTTTGATAACTGCAGTGAACTTGCATGTCGATTTTCTTCAACCCTTCTCATCAAAAGACGCTCCTCACGAGGTGTTAACTTCCGTGGACGACCTGGACGTCTCTGTGAGATGGTTGCAGTTCCATCTATTTTAAATGTTTGTACCATTTTTGCTACAGTATTCTGACTGATAAGTAAAGCTTTGCTGATCTTCTTGTAGCCTTCACCTTTCTTGTGGAAAGAAATAATTTTCTTTCTCAGGTCTTGTGACATTTCTCTTCCATGTGGTGCCATTGCTGACAGCATGAAATGGGAAGGGGTTTTCTTTAAGTAACACCCTTTTATAGTCAACTGTCTGCTGAACACCTGTGTAATGAATAATTAGACTCACCTGTGGTTGAATTCTTGTTAAATTAGACATTTGTAGTCTAAAATGTAGCTTTGCTCCAGAGACTTTCAGTGGGGTGTACTAATTTTTGCATCACCCTAATTTGAGTAAAACTGAAAATTGTTCTCTAAGTTATATTATTAACCTTACTTTCATGTTATAAGTTAAATGAATGCCAGAGATCACTTTTCCTTTGATCTGAGTTCTTACACGCTATTACCGCAACGCCCAGTATATGCGCGCACCACAAAACAACGTGGCTGCTAGAATGAGCGTTTTTCAGAGTGGAGGCTGGCTGAGTCCTTGATCTCACATGATGACGGTCTCCAGTGATGGGCAAACTTGGCCCTTCCAGGCCACTTTCTTGCAGAGATTTGATAAAGAGATTTGACGCTGATAAAGCTCACCTGCCTGTAGCCGTCTAGTAGTCTTGAAGACAATGATTAGCTGGTTCAGGTGTACTTGATTAGGGTTGGAGCTAAACTCTGAAGGAAATTGGCCTGGAACATGCCCTCTAGTTCAGAGCTTCCCAAACTTCAGAGGGGTAAGGCCCCCCAAAAATGTAAATTTAAATCCATAACTCTACACTTTCTGCATACTATTTACAATTATATTGCATCAAAGTGTGTAACAGAAGCTACTGCACATAGTTCACAAATCTATTGCAATTAAATAATACATAACTATGTTAAAAAAAATAAAACCTAAATACATCTAAATTGTATTTGTGTAATAAGGAGGGGGGGAGTCACATTTTAGAACAATTCAAATAATTAAATTATTTTAATATTTTGATTTAGCCTAGCTACGCCCCCTGCAATACCGCTACGTCCCACCGGGGGGGGGCACGGCCACAGTTTGGGAAGCACTGCTCTATAGTTAGTCAGTTCTGTGAAAGAGGCGTGTCCGTTCCATCTGTTTAACCAATGAAAATGCTACGTTACAACCCGCCCTCGAGCGCTATTGGCTTGTGGAAACTAAATTCCAACTAATTTCATCATTATTTAACAAATTCACTCACTTCAATCCATATACATTCATTCATACTATGCATTTTCCACTGCATAGTGTAAACTGTGGTTTATTGAGATGTCAGTGTTAGCCATTTACACTAATATTAAAATGCCTTTGTTTACATTTTCAACTTTTTGGGCCAGGGAAAGTCCCCGATGTCTGTATAATAATCAATATCTGTTCTCGGCCATAAAGTGTCCCAATATACGTAAAATGACTGCGTCTGAAATAGATTAGATTAGATGTTCTTTATTGATCCCCAAGGCGAAATTAGATTGTCATGGCAGCTCAATACAATCAATTCAATTCAATTAAACTCAGGTTTATTGGTATAGCGCGTTTCACAATACAGATAGTTACACAGCAGCTTTACATGAAATCAATACAATCGACGGAATCAAATAAACACTTATACATGTGATTACAATACCCTTTAACAGCACAGTTCTGTCAGTTCTGAAGAAAATCATATATGAGTAATATAAATATTATATATAAATCATGTGAGTCAGTGTTGCTCTTGAGTACAGCCAGTTTTACTTTATATATTTGTTCATATGTTGAGTTATGCTGAGTTAGGCTTAGTTAACTCATTAGTTAATCTGTTGTTTTTTCACATTTTTTCATATGTTAAAAATAAAATAAAAATATCCTTAAAATAAAATTAGAGAGGTAACAGAGTAAACATGGGTTAAAATGTTATTTAAGACTGTACATGGCAATGCAATGCTTTTAACAATAAACCATGAGACTTCATTAAAGCACTTAATAATAATACAGTTATTGACTTCATGCAATACTGTATTTTATGTAGTGTACTTGTATAGTGTAAACTGAGACATGATTCCTAAACATGAATCAAATGTACGGTGGTTCCTCCTCGTAGTCCATACTGGTTCACGGCCTTGTTCACATCCAGAACGTTTCCTGAAAATAAATAATGATAGCAATTAATGATTTGCCGGCTCACTCATGGAACTACATGAAAGTTGTTAGTTGTTGCTTTTATGGTTCATATTTCCATGTAAATCCATTTCATGATTCATTACAAATGACCAGTGTTGGGGGTAATGCATTACAGGTAACACGAGTTACGTAATAATATTAGTTTTTTCAAGTAACTAGTAAAGTAACGCATTACTTTTTAATTTACAAGAAAATATCTGAGTTACTTTTTTCCCATATATTGACTGACGTGTGCCGTGTAAACATGATCTTACTGTAGATCTAATCTAGACTTAATGTGAATGTGTATTAAAAACAGATTCAGTATTCATCAAAATGAATTAAAACAGTGAAATGCAAACTCAGAATATGATGCAACACTGCAATAATTAAATATGTTAAACAACACAAATATATCTAATCTCATTTTATTAAACAATATATTTGCTTCTGACCTGTGAAAGTGAAAGTGACGTGACATACAGCCAAGTATGGTGACCCATACTCAGAATTCATGCTCAATTACCCATCCAAGTGCACACGCACGCACGCACACACGCACGCACGCACGCACGCACGCACGCACGCACGCACGCACCACACACACACACACACACACACACACACACACACACACCACACACACACACACACACACACACACACACACACACACTCACACACACACACACACACACACACACACACACACACACACACACACACACACACACACACACACACACACTCACACACACACACACACACACACACACACACACACACACACACACACACACCCGGAGCAGTGGGCAGCCATCTATGCTGCGGCGCCCAGGGAGCAGTTGGATGTTCGGTGCCTTGCTCAAGTTTAAGTTTATCTAAAATAGTTTTTTTATTGCTGAAGTGTTGAACGCTCTTCTGTACAGACGTGATTTATTCTTCCTTCAGTGTGAGATTTATTCATTACACATTTTGGTGTGAAAGGGCTTTTATATTTGCTATAAATATTACTTATTTTGTTAAAACAAACAATCAAGCCCTGCTCATGTTTAAAAAGTAACACGAAAGTAACGTAATTAGTTCCTTTTTAGGGAGTAACGCAATATTGTAATGCATTACTTTTCAAAGTTACTTTCCCCAACACTGCAAATGACGTGTATCAGGTCAACCTCAAGAACAATGAATGAATGCTTTATTTACCTTCATAAACCAGTTTCATTTTCTCTGGTTTCTTCCCTGCCCTGTCACACGCCTCCTTTAGTAAAACTGAGATGCTTTCCAGTGGGAACATGTCCACTTCCGTGGTCTTTCCAGCGCATTTCACAATGAGGTTGATCTTGTCCACTTCGGCAGTGTCATCAGGATCACTGAATGAGTTTGAGTACTGTAGCGGGATGTGTGGATGATCTGACATAAGAGAGCAAAACAATGATTAAATAACATTAAGATCACAATCCACTGGGAATTGATTTTATATGGTTAGAGTTATAGGGGTTTCATACCATAATGACCTGAATGTGCGTTTACAGTGGTTTGTACAGGACCGCTCCCCTCCTGGACCTCAGTTTGAGGAGGATTTGTGACTGGGACGTCATCTGAAAAGAGCAAGTTCATTATATTTAATTAAAGCCCAACTTGTTTTATGTGCATTAAAATACACTGATGATTTGTGCACAGCATGACCATGAGTATTAACAAAGTTAATTACAATTCCATGTTGACTAACTTCAATATTAAAGTTTCAGACTGCAATAAATTATATTGATTTCATACACTGTTCAAAATCAACAGATAATGAGAACAAATGCAGTTAAGTATCTCCAAACATTTGACTGTGTGTATGAACACAATGAGTACATAATGATTTAAGTGGATCCCCATACTTTGGTTTGAGCTCTCGGGTGGCTCTGTCTCATTCTGATTGGCTGTCGAACTGTTTGCAGGTGTTGAACTGCTGCTTGTCCACCAGTCCAAGATCTTCTCCCCCTTTAAAGCACATAACCAGTCAAAAACTTTTTAAGTAATATTCATATGAATGAAAAGGGTTCTAACCTAGCATGAAACAGGTGCATCACATCTTATTGGAGAAAGTATTACATTTAGTAATTTTGCAGATGATTTTATCGAAAGTGACTTACAATTGAGGAAGTAATAACAGCACTTACGGTGATATCTATGGACTTTTAAGGTAATCAGCTAACCTAGTTAGTTATTTTAATTGTTGCCATTTTATTCCGTTTTAATATCAAAATGTTAGTGAGAAGAAAAATAAAAACTTTTAGTTATCAATCTGCATATGGACATCGGTTATGATCATCTTTGATATCTCCTTATAGCTACCACTACATATTCTCAGTGATGTTTTTCATATTTCCATAGTTAAATCCAGTACACAAAATACTACAAATGTTCAATATTCAATCTGAGTAACTTACCAGAGCAGTTAAATATGATATAATGTCCATGTCTTGTCAGTAGTTTCCACACTTGTCTTTGAATGCTCACTGCTTTTCATCTGCTTTAGACGCAGTGCAAGTTTACTTTTGCTTTCTTTCTCTGCACTTTCTCTTTTATCAGCCACCCACGGACTTCCCCTTAAATACCTAGTGTACTGCACTAATAAAAGCACATTTGAAGCCAGCACTAAAACCCTAAACAAACATCTTAAAGGAAAGTCTCTTGCTTGTATGTGTAGTTTGTTTTATTCATGCAGATTACACGTGAATGTCTTAAAGGAGTATTTTGTCTGATATGATGTGATTTTATAGGTTTCAAACCTACTCTGTATTCAATCCAAAGGTTTGTCTGAGGAACAGGCCAACATTTTTTGTTGAAATTGTAATGAAGTTATTTCCAAAATAATTCATCTTTTACTAATAACTTGTTTGCTTGATCTCCAGACATGCAGCAGCCATTTCCATTTCAATACATCACGGCCTGCTGCCTCTGTACCATAATATTGATCTTTTTGTTTTGTTATTTTAATATTTCATGTTTGTTAAATATTAATTGACAGCTTTAGGTGGTTGACTTGTATTTACTATAAGTATATACAACATAAAGTACATATATTTAGCTTGAAAAAACAGTAATTCTCTTTGACTTTCCTTTCCTTTGACATGCTTAGCAAAACGTTGATTCGTTCCGATGTGAATGTCTCCATGATTTTCCCATTAAATATCACAGATGTATATTTTCATATGTCGAGAATGATGTTGTCCAAGCATGCATGGTATCCCGTTGTAGAGTGTCTGAAATAGAGGAGGATTCGTTTTGTAATGTTTTAATGTCTTCACACTTTTAAACAGTCCTTTGGAAATCCCCTGAGGTTTAGCTGGGAAAACCCCTCAGGGGCCGTTTGCATGAAGCCTTATATAAAGACTGTTTCTTAAGACCTAGACTGACCTTGAGCAGTTAGCCAAGGGGTAATCAGTCTTGTGTTTCACATTCAAATAAGACCTTTCTATGTTTGTCTGTACATGACTTTAAAAACAAGACCAGTCTTAAAACAATGGATGACTCATTTGGAAGACTAAGCCTTTTATGCAGTCGACAGGTTTTACTTTCATTTTGTTTTCCATGTGTTTTTAATGGCCTGTACAGTTGACTTAAGCAGACTGTTAGCCTATTGTCTGGTTCCTCCATCCGGTTCACTGCCTGCTGCATATATAAGTTATTTAATTCTTTAATAATCTGGGGTTTAAAAACAATGCGGTGTAGTTTTGGAGCCCAGGAGGTCTTGGACAGCTTCTGTCAGCCCAGCTAACTCAGTTGGTAGAGCATAAGACTCTTAATCGCAGGGTTGTGGGTCCGAGCCCCATGTTGGGGATACAGTTTTCCAGTTTACAATAAACCCTGTGTAAAGTTTCCTAATGAACTAAGTTTTTCTTTCTGTATTTTGGATCACTTATAAATCAAATCAGAAATATATGTTGGATGTTGTGAAAGAAGTCTTCTGCAGATCTGGAAGAACAAAAACACAGCGCAGAGAGGCATCGTGGCTTTTGAACTCATTTATTATACAGAGAACAGGCCTTTATAAATGGGACCAGAAAGTCTCATACAGTGCTCAGCGTAAATGAGTACACCCCCTTTGAAAAGTACAATTTTAAACAATATCTCAATGAACACAAAAACCATTTCCAAAATGTTGACAAGACTAAGTTTAATATAACATCTGTTTAACTTATAACATGAAAGTAAGGTTAATAATATAACTTAGATTACACATTTTTCAGTTTTACTCAAATTAGGGTGATGCAAAAATGAGTAATGAAAAAAAATGTTTTGTGTTCATTGAGATATTGTTTAAAATGTTACTTTTCAAAGGGGGTGTACTCATTTACGCTGAGCACTGTATGTATAGGAGGACATAGCATGACAGACACAGAATGAATGCATTCTTTCTCTACTTATAGCCAGGAGCCACCTGACCAGCGACCTCCTCTACTTATAACCAGGAGCCACCTTGACCAGCGAGCTCCTCTACTTATAACCAGGAACCACCTGACCAGCGACCTCCTCTACATATAACCAGGAGCCACCTTGACCAGCGATCTCCTCTACTTATAACCAGGAACCACCTGACCAGCGACCTCCTCTACATATAACCAGGAGCCACCTTGACCAGCGATCTCCTCTACTTATAACCAGGAACCACCTTGACCAGCGACCTCCTCTACTTATAACCAGGAGCCACCTTGACCAGCGATCTCCTCTACTTATAACCAGGAACCACCTGACCAGCGACCTCCTCTACATATAACCAGGAGCCACCTTGACCAGCGACCTCCTCTACTTATAACCAGGAGCCACCTTGACCAGCGACCTCCTCTACTTATAACCAGGAGCCACCTTGACCAGCGAGCTCCTCTACTTATAGCCAGGAGCCACCTTGACCAGCGAGCTCCTCTACTTATAACCAGGAGCCACCTTGACCAGCGACCTCCTCTACTTATAACCAGGAGCCACCTTGACCAGCGAGCTCCTCTACTTATAACCAGGAGCCACCTTGACCAGCGAGCTCCTCTACTTATAACCAGGAACCACCTGACCAGCGAGCTCCTCTACTTATAACCAGGAGCGACCTTGACCAGCGAGCTCCTCTACTTATAACCAGGAGCCACCTGACCAGCGACCTCCTCTACTTATAACCAGGAGCCACCTGACCAGCGAGCTCCTCTACTTATAACCAGGAGCCACCTGACCAGGGACCTCCTCTACTTATAACCAGGAGCCACCTTGACCAGCGACCTCCTCTACTTATAACCAGGAGCCACCTTGACCAGCGAGCTCCTCTACTTATAACCAGGAGCCGCCTTGACCAGCGAGCTCCTCTACTTATAGCCAGGAGCCACCTTGACCAGCGAGCTCCTCTACTTATAACCAGGAGCCGCCTTGACCAGCGAGCTCCTCTACTTATAACCAGGAGCCACCTAACCAGCGAGCTCCTCTACTTATAACCAGGAGCCACCTTGACCAGCGAGCTCCTCTACTTATAACCAGGAGCCACCTTGACCAGCGATCTCCTCTACTTATAGCCAGGAGCCACCTGACCAGTGACCTCCTCTACTTATAGCCAGGAGCCACCTTGACCAGCGATCTCCTCTACTTATAGCCAGGAGCCACCTGACCAGTGACCTCCTCTACTTATAGCCAGGAGCCACCTGACCAGCGACCTCCTCTACTTATAACCAGGAGCCACCTGACCAGCGACCTCCTCTACTTATAACCAGGAGCCACCTGTCCAGCGACCTCCTCTACTTATAACCAGGAGCCACCTTGACCAGCGAGCTCCTCTACTTATAACCAGGAGCCACCTTGACCAGCGACCTCCTCTACATATAACCAGGAGCCACCTTGACCAGTGACCTCCTCTACTTATAGCCAGGAGCCACCTGACCAGTGACCTCCTCTACATATAACCAGGAGCCACCTTGACCAGCGACCTCCTCTACTTATAGCCAGGAGCCACCTGACCAGTGACCTCCTCTACTTATAACCAGGAGCCACCTGACCAGCGACCTCCTCTACTTATAGCCAGGAGCCACCTTGACCAGCGATCTCCTCTACTTATAGCCAGGAGCCACCTTGACCAGCGACCTCCTCTACTTATAACCAGGAGCCACCTGACCAGCGAGCTCCTCTACTTATAACCAGGAGCCACCTGACCAGCGACCTCCTCTACTTATAACCAGGAGCCACCTGACCAGCGAGCTCCTCTACTTATAACCAGGAGCCACCTGACCAGTGACCTCCTCTACTTATAGCCAGGAGCCACCTTGACCAGCGACCTCCTCTACTTATAGCCAGGAGCCACCTTGACCAGCGATCTCCTCTACTTATAGCCAGGAGCCACCTGACCAGCGAGCTCCTCTACTTATAGCCAGGAGCCACCTGACCAGCGAGCTCCTCTACTTATAGCCAGGAGCCACCTGACCAGCGACCTCCTCTACTTATAGCCAGGAGCCACCTGACCAGCGACCTCCTCTACTTATAACCAGGAGCCACCTTGACCAGCGAGCTCCTCTACTTATAGCCAGGAGCCACCTGACCAGCGAGCTCCTCTACTTATAGCCAGGAGCCACCTGACCAGCGAGCTCCTCTACTTATAGCCAGGAGCCACCTGACCAGCGAGCTCCTCTACTTATAACCAGGAGCCACCTGACCAGCGAGCTTAAAACTTCACCATTTATGTAACCTTGTATTCACTTATGCAGAAATGAAATCTAACACTCTGTGTTGACAACATGAACTGCAATGGACCAATACACAGATGAAACAAGGCTGTGTGTGGTCGATAGACTTGCAATCTTAACCCCTAACCCACAACCTAACATTAACCAATGAAATTGTCTGCAGGGTGAGGTTTATTTATTTGCATCTGATTGGCCTTTGAGTTAAAGAAAACAACAGATGTGTATGTGATTGGCTACATCGCTCAACCAGCAATAACTCATTGTAAATAGAAACCTTTGTCCTCTCCACAGTGCAAACACAAATATACAGTGGGACTTTCCCAAATATGTTGCGTCAACATGCCATTACAGCTTCAACTGCTGCGCTTGCTTTCCTTTGATATTGATTACTACTTATCACCGATAGTATGATCCTCAACTCACGATTTGATTGGAGGAGATAAAGTCAAAGCAGTAGGCATTAATAGTGGAAATTATGTTCGGGATATACAAATTACTGTAAGCTCTTTATGTGCTTAATTATCTGTGAAATGGCAGTCGATTAAGAACTTGTATTTACTCTGCAGGCAGACCATATGTTTGTGTATCTGCGTCTGCGGTGTAGTCAGATCAGTTCAAGCATATTCTCTGCGAGTTGTAAAACATTTTGCACTTGCACAAATATGGCGTTTTTCATCATTGTAAAATGTACTAGGTGTATGTCTTTGCAGTAACTTGTTAAATTTGTAGAAATGCGCCTGTTCAAACCTACACAGGAAGGACTGTAGGTGCTATCACATGTCGTTTTAACAGTCTTTGCAGTAAACAGCAGTCGACTTTACTAGGTTATTTTTAGGGGTTCTTGCAGGTAGTGCAGAATCCCTATTGTTCCTATCCCTATAGGATTTTTATTATTATTACGCTTCTGCCGTAAAACGCAAGGTGCAGCCCAAACCGTAAGGCCTAGAAACGTGAAACTTGGCCAATTGGTAGACCAAAAATCGAGCAGAACTTATCAAAGTCTCAGCCCAATCGGCCCATAGGTGGCGCTATAGCGACCTCTGACGTGAAACGACTCATAACTCCTAAACCGCTTGTCGTAGACTCAAGTGTCTTATATCACTGTGATCCTTGGCTCAATCAAATCAAAATGGCTATCTCCGATTTCCGCCTAACGTTAGATAGTTTTTCCGCCATTTTGAAATTGGTCCAAAACCTACTTTTGCGAACTAGTTACGTTACTGTTGGGACGGATAACTGTTCTTTTTAGAACCGCTGTAAACCGATATAAGCTCAATTATCTTTGTATGTCTGGGTCTCACGTATTTTGAACAGAAGGAAACGTGCAATTGTAAAAAAGTAAGGTAAAGATGAATAATGAAAGATAGCATTAATTTGGATGTTTAAGTGCATTAGAAATATAGACGTACGTGTCACGTTATGTAATAATTTGGAGTAACTTAACAGTCGAAGTGTTTTTTTTTTACAGTACATGTACTTACTGTAAGCCCGGCTAGCTCAGTCGGTAGAGCATGAGACTCTTAATCTCAGGGTCGTGGGTTCGAGCCCCACGTTGGGCGCAATATTTTTCTCTTCTTAATGCCCGTTTCAAGCGGGAGTGGCACAGAGGCGGTGCGTGTGCCGAACAGGAGCAGTGCGCGTCCATTGTGCTTTCATACTGGCAGCGTTTGTCGCGCGCTGCTGAACCACGGCGGCTTGTACTGCAATACAGACGAGTATCGTCAGTTCTGTCATATTTTCCAGCGTTCTACTCCGAACACTGTGTGCCATGTGCTTTGATGCATGATATGGCCGCTGGCCAGCATACTCTGTGATCCACACACACATATGTAAATAACATTTATTATATATAGGTAGTTTATACGATAATCTTGAGCCAAGTTTTCTAGAAGTGTAAGTTATACGAAAAAATTGCCGACCCTGTTTTAACAATTTAACAGACCTTTAAAATTTGGGCAAAAACTCGTGGAAGTTATGTGTTTTCGTGCATTTTATTTTTTGATATGGTGATTGTGAACACGAAACATTACTTACATGATTTGTATGGTAAAATTAGTTATTTTTAATTTTAATCGTATTTAATTCAGAGTGAATAAAACGCTATGACGTTACGATGGTGCGCATCTCCGTCTCTGTGGCGCAATCGGTTAGCGCGTTCGGCTGTTAACCGAAAGGTTGGTGGTTCGAGCCCACCCAGGGACGCATGTCTTTATATATTATACTACTGCCACCTAGCGGCGTGAACCAACTCTGAGACGAACGCCTTTATGCTTTATACCACTGCCACCTAGTGGATTAATAAATAGACTACAACAACAATGAAAGTATCCTCGTCTCTGTGGCGCAATCGGTTAGCGCGTTCGGCTGTTAACCGAAAGGTTGGTGGTTCAAGCCCACCCAGGGACGCAGACAGCTTTTACATTTCATTAAAAATTAATTTAGGAAGCCCAAGTCTGTAAATGCTGTGAACATCGATTCTGTTTTATATATATATATTTTAAGTGATCATAATTAAATAAACAGGGTTAAAGGGTTGAATAAACATGCAAATCATATAAACCCATTTGCTCTTACATTTTGAAATATAAATAAATGCATGAGAGACAATATTTGTTTACAGCAAATGTACGTCTCTGACTGTTTTTTTACTGTTGTTATTTGTGATGCTCCCAAAGATGGATGCAGCAGAATAACAAGAAGATAATAATAATAATAAACAGCTAACCATATTAAATGAAAATATTTCAGAATCTTCTTGAGCCAATATAACATTTAATGATAATGAACTGGTATTATCATCCAGAAATGTAACGTTTTGTTAAAATGATAGTCAAAATTCAGAAGAGAAAGTGATGTGATGTTTATGTTTCTGTCAACAATTTGCTTTCTCGCGTCAATAGTGTTAAATATGCAACTTTGCTGGCTAACCAATGCATAAATGCGACCAGCTGTATATAAACTAATATAAATAGATGGTAACAATCTTATATAATAACTTGCGTATGTTTTTGTTAATGCTTGAGATGCTTCTAATGTTCGCGTCCTCTCGGGGCCAACTGGACCTACTGCTTGTTCTTCACTAATGCAACATCTAGTCAACGACTATATAATGATAAGTAAACGTGTAATGTAGTGTAATACATGCCGTTTCGTTGGCGCATCTGGAGTTTCAAGCTCATAGCAGCGCGTAGTCTCATGCGTCACGAGGAGTGAGTGATTCCGCCTCTAGACGGCGGTCTCATACCGTATAATGACATAAAACTGTCTATCGGTATAGATTTGGGGATTTTAGGGCCTAATAATAACGTTTATATATCAAAACTGAGGTGCTTACATTATAATCATTTATTAAACTACAATTGTAAAAGCTTGAAAAGCCCTACGATTTGAAAAGTCAAGTAAACAGTCATTTAATTGTGCATTGTGCCAGTTAAAATACTTTTCTAAAAAAACGAGAAGGCATTTATTATCTTGCAAACAACAAACACAGGGTCACAACTATACTGTACTATAGTTCCAGCAATCATTCTGACTGAAATCCAAAAGTCCCTGAGTGGGCTCGAACCACCAACCTTTCGGTTCACAGCCCGTCTCTGGATCAGGATCGGCTGTCAATGAGAGACTGGACGAGAGCCAATCGCCGAGCTCGCTCTCCAATGAGAGATTAGACGAGAGCCAATCGCCGAGCTCGCTCTCCAATGAGAGATTGGACGAGAGCCAATCGCCGAGCTCGCTCTCCAATGAGAGATTGGACGAGAGCCAATCGCCGAGCTCGCTCTCCAATGAGAGATTGGACGAGAGCCAATCGCTGAGCTCGCTCTCCAATGAGAGATTGGACGAGAGCCAATCGCCGAGCTCGCTCTCCATTGATACTTAATTGGAAGTTGTGCTGGGTAGGGTTGGGAATCGAAAATCGATTCCGATTCCAGAATCGGATACTTAAGGTCAGGAATCGGATACTTGTTGTCAAATTAAAATTTCGATTCCGTCTATCGATTCCTATGCGCTTTTTTGTTCTTCATCTGTGAGGACCGGTGTGACCTAGCGATCTGCCAGGAACATGCTCGCTAATCTACCTCCAAAGTTTGGCTGCATTTGCGATCAGAATCCAAAAAATGCTAAGTATAATATCTGTGATAGCTAAACATGTTTCAAGAGAGGTGTCACCAACAACAGGACATTAATTTAATATATATCGTTAAAGATCACGAACATGATTCAAACACTAACGTGATTCTATTCCTAAATGAAAATGATTTGTCTGTTTCATTCCTCAACCTTTGAGGTGTGCGATCACAATGTTGTGATGTTCATCCGTGCAGCAGTGCCACCGCTGATCTAAGCTTGGCCACCCTGCTCAAAACTGCATTTTTGTCCCCTTTTTCTTGACAAGAAAAGCCTTTATTAAGACGCGGAACCGGTGTGTTTTTTTGCATCCCCATCAAACGAGACTTTTCAGACGCGCGCTGCAGCTTTGCCTCAGCGCCAGGCGCGAGTCACATGAGCGCGGAAAAGATACATCAGCCAAATGGCATCCCGGGTTCGAGACCCGCTCGGTGTGATGGCGCTCGGGGGGGTTACACATGTATGAATGCATTACATTTCAGAACGTCTCTCAAATGCATACTGCATACATAAAATATGGCTCTCGTGCAATGGTTTGCTAAAAAGAGACATGGGATAAATGTTTGATATCATTATCTAATCACATTGGAATCGAAACTGGGAGTCGAAAAGAATCGGAATCGATAAGCAGAATCGGAATCGAAATCGATCAAATTAAAACGATACCCAACCCTGGTGCTGGGTGTCTGAGAATATGATGTCATGTATCCAGTGTTGCCAACACATTTTCAGGGGAAGTTGCTAAATGCATAAATGTAAATGTAAAGGCAGATCGATTTGTTGCTAAAAGTTGCTAAATGACGCTGTGATGTCATTGCGCGATGACGTCATTGCATAACCAGTACACAAAACAGATATTCTAAGTCTACTTAGAATCATTTTGTATTTGTTTGATAGGAGCACAACAATTTTTTATAATCAATGTAATACAACATCTTGACATTAAAATGCGGTACGTAACTCATGCAGTTAACTTTGTTTCTCTTTCATTAAGTCACGCTTTGGCGGGTCCAAGTCGACGTAGAGGACACCCACCCCAGACACCAACACCTGACCGGTTCTTCACCCATCCATCGCTTGATGGTGTGGATGCCCTAGTCACCTGTATAAGGTGAGGGTTTCTGTCCAGCTCGGAAGGTCTTGGACATGGACAGATATTATCTGATGGTGTCAGAGACACCCAGGTGCTTGCCAGGTGTGTGTTTATTTAACTATCTGTCTGAGACCAACTTGACCTGCCTCACCAGAACATGTTCTGGCTGATCCAATTTTACAAAAATTAATAATCCAAAGTTAGATTTTTTTTTAAATGTAGGCCAAAACATACTTTGGATGAATTATTATTTTTTGTTTTGCAATTTTCAGCACTTATTGTTCACTACTGTGTCTCTATTTATTTTAGTCTGTCTGTTTCCTGAAAAAAGACAAGCTTAATATATTGTAAAATGTAATTTATTCCTGTGACCAAAGCTGTATTTTCTGCATCTTTACTCCAGTCTTCAGTGTCACATGATCTTCAGAAATCTGATTTGCTGCTCAAAAAACATTTCTGATTATTATCAATGTTAAAAACAGGATTCTTTGATGAATAGAAAGTTCTGAAAAAAATCTGAAACCAGATTTACCAGGTTTCACTTCATAAACAGCAACAGTGTAAAGTGTGTTCACCTGTCCCCACTCACTCTCTCTCCACACACACACACACACACAACACACACACACACACACACACACACACACACACACACACACACGCTTCCAGTCGAATAGCTGTAGGCAGTTGTTGTTGGCATAGTCCACTAACTCTTCTGCATTTCTGATTATTATCAATGATAAAAACAGGATTCTTTGATGAATAGAAAGTTCACAAGAACAGATTTACCAGGTTTCACTTCATAAACAGCAACAGTGTAAAGTGTGTTCACCTGTCCCCACTCACTCTCTCTCTCACACACACACACACACACACACACACACACACACACACACACACATGTTGGGTTTCCATGTTTTATGGGGACTTTCCATAGACGTAATGGTTTTTATACTGTACAAACTGTATATTCTATCCCCTTACACTGCCCCTATCCCTAAACCTAACCATCACAGGAGACATTCTGCAATTTTACATTTTCAAAAAACATCACTTAGTCTGATTTATAAGCTGGTTTCCTCATGGGGACCAAAAAATGTCCCCACACGGACAAGGATTTTGGATATTGCCATCGTTGTGGGGACATTTTGTCCCCATAACGTAGGGTATACCTGAACCACACACACACACACACACACACACACACACACACACACACACACACACACACACACGCTTCCAGCCGAATAGCTGTAGGTAGTTGTTGTTGGCATAGTCCACTAACTCTCCTGCATTTCTGAGCACAGATGAGGGTTTCGATGACGTTGCTAACCGCTCCTGATTCCTCTTCTGCATGCCTTCCGGAAGATGAAAGGCTGGAAATACAGGCTGTTAGCGCTGGCACCTGTTAAGAACAAAGCACTGTCAGAACTGACTAATGGTCAAACTGAGTGTGCAACTCTAGGCATTCAAACAACAAAGTAGAGTTAATTCACTAATTACAGAGAAGTTTTATTAGTTCACTTAAAAACGTTATTTGGCATGTATTTAATATTAGATTTAATTGAATTGTATTGTAATATTATTAATTTTTTTTAGGTTGAAAATAATAATAATAAATGCATATAACTCATTAAAATGTGTTAATTTAATCAGTAAAATCACAGTCATTGAAGTAAGAAAAATGTATCTAATTATACTCTCTAAAAAGCAGATCTATGCAACTTTGCTTCTCAATTTAGATAAAAAAAAATTCTGATTAGGTCAAACTGAACATGCATCTCTTTCAACAAGATTGGGGCAATTTACAAAGTGTCTTACCAAAGAATGCAGCATGCTAACCAATTTACTCATTACAGAGAATGATTAGTTCACTAGAAATGAGTTCTCTGACATGCATTTAAACTAATCCTTACTTATTTCATGTAATTACATTTTAACGTGTAAAAGTTTCTTTGCAATCTGAACTTCAAAAACGTTTGCATTATTTTATTCTACATGTACATTTTAAAATACTACATGTGCACATAAAAATTCAAGTTTAGAAAGTTGCATCTGTTTAATAAATTGTGATGTTGTAAGTCATGGAAATTATGACAGAATATTAATAATTATGTTATGGTAAAATTATTGCATGGAAATTGTCACAGTCTGTCTCCCTCTGCCTTTTGTTTCCCTGCCCATATTTGGTTTCCTGTCATCATTAGTTAATTAGTCTCTGTTTGTATCTTGATTTCGTCCCAGGTGTTTCCAGTTATGTCTCCCTTCATATTGTCACACTCTGTCTCTCCATGTCTTGTGTTTCCCCTCCTCTCGTGCCCATATTTGGTTGTTCCGGTCCTCGTTTCCTCTTTATTAGTTAATTAGTCCCCAGCCCTGTGTGTTCAATTACCTAGTTTAGTTCCCCCTTTAAGAACCCTGTGTTTCCCTGCATCTGTGTCCAGTCTTAACGTCATTCCCTTGATGTGTGTACCTGTGCTCCAGCGATCTCTGTGATCTCCGTGTTGTTATAATAAAGTGTTTCACGAAGTTCCGTGTATCCTCGTTCCTGGCTCCCCCGTGCACACCGTGACACATATAGTCTGTTCTGCCCCATGTTTCCTGTGGGTTATTGTCAATGTCAAGTGTCTTAGAGTGTGTGTACCTGTCTCCTGCGATCTCTGTTCCGTGTTCATTAAATGTTTCAAAGAAGTTCCGCGTCTCCTCGTCCCGTGTTCCTGGCTCTTCCGTGCAACCTCTTGACGCAGGTCGTGACAGAAATAATATGGATTTTTTTATTTTATGCATATTTTCTAGGCTATGTATCTTATTTGATATCTGTTAAATCGTGTCTTATTCTTAAGTAACATAAAACCCTTATAAAACACTTTTGTGTTTATTTACTGAAAAAAAATTAGTTGCCAAGGTAACATTTGTAATTTTGATTTAGTTTAAGTTACTCTACTAAAATGTACTGAAATAACTCAAACTAAAACAGACAAAAAAAACTATACTGACATATTTAAAGAAAAAGAAAAAGAAAGAAATTGGAAATCAATGAGGAAAAAAATTGAAAAGGAAATCAAAATATTAATAAAAAATATAGTATCTAATTCCCATTTGTTACTTACTACTATTACTACTATTCTAGCCGGGCAGTAATGTAAACCTCCGATCTGAGCCCTTTAGATCATACACACGTTCAGTGATAACTGAAAATGACAAAAATGATTAAGTCTAGATTTACTAACCCAGATTTTGTCATGAATCCACCATACAATAAACTCGGATAATGTAAACTACCGTTTCAATAGTTATGGCATAATTTATATAGGCTACATGTGTACATAATGTCATTTCCACAACAACCAACAATGTCCTGTAAAGTTTTTAGTGTAACTTAAGGTTACTTGGATACCAAGGAAACAACAGCGCAAACAAAGCACGTGCTTGATACCTGTCTGTGGTGTGTGAAGAAGAAAAATCAAGGTAAAACAAATTCATGTGTCTTTAGTAGAGGTCTGCACGGGCTCAAAACTGAAGCCCGAACCCGGCCCGTACCCGAGATCGTCTGACCCGACCCGACCCGACCCGACCCGAGCAGCACAGTTAAATTTAGAGCCCGAACCCGACCCGAAATCCCCCCGCCCCCGCCCCCGCCCCCGCCCCCGCCCCACAGCGAATAACAAAAAAAAAGGAAAAAGGTTGCATTTCACGATTGCATGCAAAGAAACAGATTAATCAAGGCTCTGCCATTTCACAAACAATTACCAGTTATGAAAGTTTGTGAACATCAGGCGCAGCGGTCGCATACATTCTGCCGAGTTTATGAATTTTTTATGGACAAGAAGATGATGACCGTGCAAATTATGGTCATTTTTTGTCAGTTAAGGCTCGTTAGCATTCTGTCTACTTTAAATCAGACATAAGCTCTTAAATAAGATTGTATTTATTTGAATGAATTAATCATTTATTAAGAGAGAGAGAGAGAGAGAGAGAGACCGAGACAGACAGACAGACAGAGAGAGAGAGAGAGAGAGCAAGAGAGAGAGAGACCGAGGAAAGTTGCGCGTGCATGTGAACCTGCATCTGCGCGTCTCTCTCTACAAGCAATGAGGCTTAGTTACTTCAAAAACAGCGATTTTGCCGCCTCATTGCAGATAAATATAATGTTGTGACTTGCGAGTCAGTAGCCTGTCGAAGCTATTTTACTAATAAAAGTTTCCGTGCTGTTTGTGCGCGATCTCTGATATGTGTGTGCGTGCGTCTATGAAAGCAGCGAAGCCTCTGCATATAGTTTTGGTTTAGCTACAAACCCGAACCCGACCCGAGCCCGAAGCTATCCATTAAACATTAAACCGAAACCCGAAAGTATTTTGGGACCCGCGGGTTCGGGTCGGGTAGCAGACCTCTAGTCTTTAGAGATATGATGGAAATTAAATTAGTTTGATCAGGAAAAAAGACAAGACTTTTTCTGTCTGTCAGACAGACTGTGCAACAAAAAAAGAAGGAATTGAGGAAGTATATCGATTTAAGTGTAAGCCTACACGACAGAAACCAGCGCATTTTCATTCAAATGATAACTTTGGGAGCGTGTTATGGATGGAATAACGCATTGGTTCTCATCAATGGTGGCATTAAGTTAAAAAGCTATAGCTATAGCTATATTTAAGTTAAGCTATAAAGTTATAAAATGCATTATGGCTAATCCAACTAGATAGTTGGGACCTTTTTTTCCTAGCGGATGTAATTTTTTAAACTATACAAGCTTTTGTGAAAAAAAATTGAAAATCGCAAAACTACACTGAACATAGTTTAATCGTGGTTTTTAGTAAAACTGTGGTTATACAAAATGGTAATCAATACGCCAAAAACATGGTTACTACACTTTTACTAGGCTAATGGTTAATTTTCGTAAAGGCCTATTATATTTACTTTACTGTGATGTTTGCTTCTCGTTGATGATTTGAGCATCGCGAGCGGTTTCCAACAGTATGTAAACACAATCAAACACTTTAAGATCCGCGAGTCTCGTGACTTTCACTTCAGTGAAAACTAGATTTACGATGCCTAAGGTTTCGACTCTCCCCAGTCGTGGTAAGCAGTTAAAGTTGGACCCTAAAACCACACAATCAAAACACTGGCTGTTATGACAACGTCAGTGTAAGAGGACCCACCTTCCCTTTATTAGTTGTTGACCAAGAGAGCAGGAAATACACCTGAGCTCAGTTTCCTTACATGCATCGATCCCATGAGCACAGAATCACTCTCTGTCACTGTCCTTCTGCTCTCTCAGCACCACTTTTACCTGTCATTTACTCATATAAAGCCTCTACGTCCACACGGATGCTTCTCCGTGCCGAAAAGGTAAGTTTTAATGATCTCCGATTTATTAACTTGGTTAACTTTTAAATTGGACTGTGTGTGTAAATCAAGGTTAAAGTGCGTAAACCAATCTTCTGTCCCTGTCAATATTTAAAACTATGCAAATGTTGGGTTTCTCTGTAAGAAATGAATTGTGAAATTACACAGCTTTTACCGTTCACTGATTGGAACAACGTACAAAAGACAATTCATATGCTTGTATTTACCTGTACTATTGGCTCAGTCATACGAACATATTTCATATCTTTAGCTCTGAACGAGGAAGAGCCAGGCACAGTGCATGCGGGGCGGAGCGACAGTCAACAGTAGCCCATGCAATATAGCTGAAACATAGATGCCTCGTTTTAGGTCTAATTATTAAAGTTGTCAGAAAATACTGATTTACTGATGTTTCTTAAAAGTGGAATAGTTATAGTAATAGGAATAGGGATAGTTCACCCAAAAATGAAAATTCTGTCATCATTTACTCACCATCAAGAAGTTTCAACCCTGTATGAATGTCTTTGTTCTGCCGTAGACAAAGGAAGATATTTTGAAGAAAGTTTGTAACCAGGCTGTTTGGGGGCAACCTTGACTTCCATAGTAGGAAAAAAAAATACATGATAGTCAATAGTGCCCCAGAACTGCTGCCATTCTTCAGAATATGTTCCTTTGTGTTCAGCAGAACAAAGACATTCATACAGATCTGGAACTTCTTGATGGTGAGTAAATGATGACAGAATTTTCATTTTTGTGTGAACAATCCCTTTAAATGCATTCCACACATTCTTTTAACATCACAATCACACCTGTCACACTTATTCAAGTACAGTATGACATCATGTCAGTTCTAGAAAACAGGCTGCTGACTAATTTAGTCAGACGAGGTTTATCAGATCAACAAGTGACGTTTCTTTGTGTTCGAGCCTTCTATTGTTTATGTATAATAATAAATAGGTGTTGATTTAATGTCAGTTAAAATATACCAAATGAGAGGCCAGTATGTTTACATGCATTGAACTTGTGCATCCTTTTTATATGCCTTGCAAAGGTTTGGTTTTCTGTTGATTTGTTGGAAATACTGCTGATTTTTCACCAAAATAATGGTGGAACTACGGTGGCTGAGAGAGCTCAACGCGCTGCAACTTCAGAAAACACATGCAAATAAAAAAAGCACCAGCAAATTAAGAAAACATCTTCATCGTTTTGACAGCACACACGCTGCAAATCCTCACAACACATGCACGAAATATCACGAAATCCTCACGAAATATTTTAAATAAATATTATTATTATTTTTAATATCTAACCTGGCATCATTATTAATATCCTGTATTGTAAGGGTTAAAATTTGTGTCTGTGTCTAATTTAGTCTCTCAAAATCTATTCAATTTATTCAACATCAGAATCAGATGTGGTCATTACGAACCAAGGTCAATTAAATATATTCATTTGTGCTTGAAATAAAATATTCTTATCAGATCCTTTGATAATGATGTGCTACACCCAAAAAAATCCTGTTGTGAGGATTTGCAGTGCGTTTCTTAACTTGCATGTGTTGTGAGGATTTGCAGCGCGTTTCTTAACTTGCATGTGTTGTGAGGATTTGCAGCGTGTTTCTTAACTTGCATGTGTTGTGAGGATTTGCAGTGCGTTTCTTAACTTGCATGTGTTGTGAGGATTTGCAGCGTGTTTCTTAACTTGCATGTGTTGTAAGGATTTGCAGCGTGTTTCTTAACTTGCATGTGTTGTAAGGATTTGCAGCGTGTTTCTTAACTTGCATGTGTTGTGAGGATTTGCAGCGTGTTTCTTAACTTGCATGTGTTGTAAGGATTTGCAGCGTGTTTCTTAACTTGCATGTGTTGTGAGGATTTACAGCTTGTTTCTTAACTTGCATGTGTTGTGAGGATTTACAGCTTGTTTCTTAACTTGCATGTGTTGTGAGGATTTGCAGCGCGTTTCTTAACTTGCATGTGTTGTGAGGATTTGCAGCGCGTTTCTTAACTTGCATGTGTTGTGAGGATTTGCAGCGCGTTTCTTAACTTGCATGTGTTGTGAGGATTTGCAGCGCGTTTCTTAACTTGCATGTGTTGTGAGGATTTGCAGCGCGTTTCTTAACTTGCATGTGTTGTGAGGATTTGCAGCGCGTTTCTTAACTTGCATGTGTTGTGAGGATTTACAGCTTGTTTCTTAACTTGCATGTGTTGTGAGGATTTGCAGCGCGTTTCTTAACTTGCATGTGTTGTGAGGATTTGCAGCGCGTTTCTTAACTTGCATGTGTTGTGAGGATTTGCAGCGTGTTTATTAACTTGCATGTGTTGTGAGGATTTGCAGCGTGTGTGCTGTCAAACCGATGAAGATGTTTTCTTAATTTGCTGGTGCTTTTTTTATTTGCATGTGTTTTCTGAAGTTGCAGCGCGTTGAGCTCTCTCGGCCACCGTATGGAACTGACTTGATAGCATTAGTACGAATATGTTGAAAACTACAACATCAAAACAAATGCTGCATTGCATGCCAATATTTTAGATCAACACTGTTTATTAATTTATTCATATACACTTATTATTTATTATTTATTTTATTTTTATTTAGTCATTTAGCAGATGCGTTTATCCAAAGCGACTTACAAATGAGGACATTATAGAAGCAATCAAAACCAACAAAAGAGCAACAACATGCAAGTGCTGTTACAAGTCCTGGTTAGCCTAACGCAGTGAAAGCTAGTGTTAGTTTTACAAGAAAAGCTAGCAGTTAGAGAATAAATATGCTATTGATAGAGGGTCAAATGTGTGTAAAATAAAAATAAGTCAGATTAGATAAAATAGAATTAGAATAGAGTGTGCTAGAGTTAGAGGGTCAAATAAAGATGTGTTTTTAGGCGTTTCTTGAAGATGGTAAGGATTCAGCTGCTGGGATTGAGTTGGGCAGGTCACCAGATGGGAACAGTTAATGTAAAAGTCTGTGAAAGTGATTTTGTGTCTCTTTGGGATGGTACAGTAATGCGTCGTTCACTTGCAGAACACAAGCTTCTAGAGGGCATATAAGTCTGAAGTAATGAATTTAGGTAAAGGGGTGCAGAGCCAGAGGTGGTTCTGTAGGCAAACATTAATGCCTTGAATTTAATGTGAGCAGCTATTGGTAGCCCGTGCAAATTGATGAACAGAGGTGTGACGTGCGTTCTTTTCGGCTCATTAAAGATTAATCGTGCAGCAGCGTTTTGGATTAATTGTAGAGGTTTGATGGAAATGGCTGGAAGACCTGCCAAGAGAGCATCGCAATAGTCAAGTGTGGACAGAACAAGAGCCTGAACAAGGAGTTGTGTTGCATGTTCCCAGAGAAAGGGCCTGATCTTCTTAATATTATATAACACAAATCTACAGGACCAGGCAATTTTAGTCAAGTCAAGTCACCTTTATTTATATAGCGCTTTTAACAATACAAATTGTAACAAAGTACTGCACAATATCAAAATAGGCAAATTGTGTCAATAATGTAAAATGACAGGATTTAACACTCAATTATCAGCTGAATGCATTTCATTATTGAATTTAGTAATGGCATTGTCCAGCTCAGTTCAGTTTAAATAATATCTGTGCAATCAAGTCGATGATTGTGCTGCAAGTGAAGTGTCCCCAACTAAACAAGCCAGAGGCGACAGCGGCAAGGAACGAAATCTCCATCGGTGACAGAACGGAGAAAAAACCTTGGGAGAAACCAGGCTCAGTCGGGGGGCAGTTCCCCTCCGGCCAGACGAACCAGTAGTTTGTTCCAACTGCAGCAAAGTCTGATTGTAAGGGCTCCACTGGTTCCAGGGGTCTTTCCCCGATGGATGTCTAGGTGACGAGGTCCTCACTGGAGATCTGTCTCTGGGGCTCATCTATGTGTCCTAGACTCCGCTGACGGTCAGGGCTGTAGGGGCTGTAGAGGTTGTCTCCAGGTGCTGATCCTCCATTTATGGCAGACTTTGGTTAAGTCAGTATAATCGCTGATGGTTGGCTTCCTCTGAGGTCCTCGGAGGGGTTGTCATCATCTCTTCTCAGGTGTTCAGTCATCTCAGATCGTTTAAGGGGTGGGATCCAGACTGAAGCTTGTGTAATTCCTAGCTAGTTAATCCCGTGGCAGAAACATAGAAACAGTAAGACAATTAGCGTAGCAGTTGTTCCATCCAGGAATAACCCTGGATGAAATTATCAGTTTAACCCAAGCTAAAGCATAATAATGTGCATTTGATCAGACATAGCTGAAGTACAAGATTGTGAGATGCATTATATGAATGCTTGGCTAAAGAGATGCGTCTTTAATCTAGATTTAAACAGAGAGAGTGTGTCTGAACCTCGAACGTTATCAGGAAGGCTATTCCAGAGTTTAGGAGCCAGATATGAAAAAGTTCAACCTCCTTCAGTGGACTTTGCTATCCGAGGTACTACCAAGAGTCCAGAGTTTAGGACCTTAGGAAGCGGGTTGGATTGTAGCGTGATAGAAGATTAGTTAGGTACGCAGGAGCTAAACCATTTAGAGCCTTATAGGCAAGTAATAATATTTTGTAACTGATACGAAACTTAATAGGTAGCCAGTGCAGAGACTGTAAAATTGGAGTAATATGGTCATATTTTCTTGACCTGGTAAGGACTCTAGCTGCAGCATTTTGTACTATCTGTAGCTTGTTTATTGAAGATGCAGGACAACCACCTAGCAGTGCATTACAATAGTAATTTTTAGTAATGTGATCTGGTAAATTCAGCTTATCATCAATCACAACTCCAAGGTTTCTGGCTGTTTTTGAAGGAGTTATGGTTGATGAGCCTAATTGGAAAGTGAAATTGTGATGAAACGATGGGTTTGCTGAAACTACAAGCAGTTCTGTCTCAGCCAGGTTGAGTTGAAGGTGATGGTCCTTCATCCAGCAAGAAATGTCTGCTAGACATGCTGAGATGCGAGCAGCTTTAGTCAGATCATCAGGATGGAATAAGAGGTAGAGTTGAATGTCATCAGCATAGCAGTGATATGAAAAGCCATGTATATGAATGACATAACCTAGTGAAGCCATGTAGACAGAAAAGAGAAGTGGTCAAAGAACTGAGCCCTGTGGCACCCCTGTAGCTAGATGTTGCGACTTCTCTCCAAAATACTTTGAAGGACCTATCTGAGAGGTAAGAGTCAAACCACTGGAGTGCGGTTCCTGAGATGCCCTTTCTCAATAGTGTTGACAGTAGTATCTGGTGGTTGACCGTATCAAAAGCAGCAGACAGATCCAGCAATATAAGTAATGATGACTTGGAAGCCGTTCTTGCAAGTCTTAGGTCTTCAACAACTGAGAGCAAGGCAGTTTCGGTGGAATGTCCACTTCTGAAGCCAGATTGGTTACTGTCCAGGAGGTTGTTCTGAGTGAGAAAGGCAGTGACTTGGTTGAACACAACTGGTTCAAGTGTTTTTGCAATGAAAGGTAGAAGGGAAACCGGTCTATAGTTCCCTAAAAGAGTTGGGTTAAGAGTGGGTTTCTTAAGAAGTGGGGTTATACGAGCCTGTTTAAATGCTGATGGAAAAATTCCAGTGTGAAGGGATTTGTTAACGATGTGAGTGAGTGCAGGAACAACTGCAGGAGAAATGGCTTGAAGGAGATGAGATGGAATAGGATCAAGCGGACAAGTAGTAGGATGACTGGAAAGGATGGGTTTAGAGATTTCTGCCTCAGAGAGTGGAGAGAAGTATGTGAACGAGTTTATGTTTGCTGGTAAAATGTGTTTGACAGATTGTGGGTGTGGAAAATTGTGCAGTGAGGTTTGTAATTTTATTAATGAAGAATGTGGTAAAGTCGTCAGCTGTTAGAGTTGATGAAGGAGGGGGAGGAGGAGGACAAAGGAGGGAGGAAAATGTTTTAAAGAGCATGCGAGAATTAGGTGAATTGTTAATTTTGTCATGATAGTATGTCCTTTTAGCAGTGGAGACATTAGCAGAGAAGTCAGAGAGGAGTGATCGATAAAAATTAAGGTCAGTAGGATTTTGTGATCTGCACCATACCCTTTCTGCAGCCCTGAGTTTAGAATGATGTTCGTGGAGAACGACAGATAGCCAAGGGGCAGAAGGAGTGGTACGGGCTGGCCTGGAAGATAAGGGACAGAAAGTAGCAAAACAAGACATCAGAGTGGAACAGAAAGTGTCAGTAGCACTATTAGCATCAAGATATGATAACTGTTTAAGGGGAGGAAGAAAAGTGACATGTGGAGGGGTATTTGATGTGTCAGGAATCATGTTGAGGTTAAGAGTGAGGAGGAAGTGGTCCGAGGTGTGCAGTGGAGTAACCAGCACATGATCAGTGGAGCAGTGTCGTGTGTAAATACGGTCCAGTTGGTTGCCTGATTTGTGAGTAGCCGTAGTTAACACTCTCTTGAGATCAAAAGAGGCAAGTAGAGTGTAGAAGTCTGCAGCCTGAGGTTTATCTTGGTGGATGTTAAAGTCTCCAAGTATAACTAAGGGTATACCATCCTCAGGAAAGGTTGAGAGCAACACATCTAATTCTTCCACAAAGTTAACTAGTGGTCCTGGAGGACGATAAACAACTACAAAATAGATTTTTAGAGGGTAGGTAATAGTAACCGAATGTGATTCAAAGGAGCTGTTTATACTCGGAGATGATAAAGGAGTGAATTTCCAATTATTAGAGATGAGCAGACCAGTACCTCCACCTCTTCCAGTCAAACGGGGGGTGTGGGAAAATAAGAAATTATTGGAGAGTGCTGCAGGTGTGTTTAGCCTTGAATGACTAGTAATGGAAGTAATGAAATCAGCTTTGTTGACAGCAGACTGACAATTCCAGAGACCAATAGACAAAGAAAGTAATGTATTAGTAGACATAGGTAAAGTACGCAGGTTGTTAGGATTGCGCTGTCTACAGTGTGTGATGCAGGGTTTGCGAGTGGTAGTGATAGTATTGATCTGCAAACACATAGTAAGAATTGGTTATAAAAACGAAAACAGAAGTGAAACAAGTAGTAGAGTCGATGGTCTTTACACTCTTCGGTCTTCACACAAGGAGGGCTTCACACGATGGCTGCCGTGACCGCTGCCGCGGTATATTAACCTTTTTAAATCCGTCTAACAAATTACTATTTGAATTCAGCTGAATACACTTTCCTGTTTATCACAACAAATCGCCAAGCAAGCGCAGACACTGACAAGAGACGCGATACAGTACGAGATCAAACGCGATTTCAGCAAGTCTCAACACAGTAAACAAAACAAGCATTTCCTAGCAACGGCAACTGCACTAAACACTAATGAGACAAGTAAATACACTTACGAGCTGCTTTTAACTTCCGTTGATAGATTGCTTCTCTCAAAGATTATTTCTTTACACGGTCTTCTGCTGGCGCTTGAACACACTTTCCTGTTTATCACAACAAATAGCCAAGCAAGCGCAGACACTGACAAGAGACGCGATACAGTATGAGACCAAACGCGATTTACAAACCAAATAGGGTACATTTTCATTTCATGCCGACATTAAGTGCCTAATGTCTCAATTTGTGTTTGCAGGTGCAAATCCAAACAGAAAGTACATGGAGACCTCTGTATCAGAAGAGAGTGACTACTTCTCAGAGGAGAATCACTCCAAGACCATTCGCAAAACCCTCATTGAAACCACAAGTCTGCAGACTGACTCTGAATTTTATCAAGAACTCTGCAAGAAAGATATTGAAAAACTTTTGAATACCAATCCAGATGTTTTCAAACACTGTAAACTTGTAATGGAAAGACATGATCAGGCGTTTGCCAGGCCTCTTGATGACCCAATGCTCTACATCAAAATCTGTGGAAGAGACCATGTGGGCAGGTCTTTTCCTGAAGATGAAGTCTGTGTAGAGATCTTGGACGGAGAGCCGTGTCCGCAGGAAGGTGATGTGTTAAAAGGGAGGGTTGTTGGACTAATAAATAGAGATGAAAATTCTCTTACCTTCATCTGTAAGATGGTGGAGGACAACACAAATCTTGTTGCACCTGTTAACAAACACATGACCAGAATACGAACCGTTCAAACAAAGTGTGACACAGGCATAGTTGAAATACGACAATACAAGGATGGGCGCTGGGTGACAAAGGAATTTGTAAAGATTGCTGAGAATCAAATGTTGGTAGTCAAGGTTCTAAAATGGGAAAATGGGAAAACATACCCTCTCGGAATGGTTACAAAAGTAATTCCAGAGTGTGATGCTTTGGATGAAATACTAGACATTGAACTTGGTTGTGAAAACACACCTCCACCATTCAAACTACAAGAACTTGAAGACATTAAGGCTTCAGACAGGACACGATTGTGTGACATTATCACTTTCACCATTGACCCACCTACAGCTGAAGACCTGGATGACGCCATTAGTGTGAGGGAAATTAACTGTGATAGCTATCAGATTGGTATCCACATTACAGACGTCGCAAGTGTCATTCCCAAAGATAGCGAGCAAGACAAATTCGCTAGACTGCGCGGCAAAACAATTTACACTCCAGAGAAGGGAGACGTGAATTTCATGTTTTCAAGAGAGCTGAGCAATGACCACTTGAGTTTGTTTCCTGATAAGATTCGGAAAGCCATATCCTTGCTGGTAGATGTTGACAAGAAAACAAGCAATATACTAAACACTGATTTTTATTTTGATCAAACCCTCATTAGGTCTAACAGACGGATGTCGTATGTAGAGGCAGACAAGATTATTCAGAAGTACTGCGTGGATGACACTGAGCCTCTGCGGTTCTCTTGCGTGGAGGAATGCTTAGCTGTCGCTTGCCGTTTCTCAGAAGTGCACAGAAAACACAGGCTGGAAGGTGGATGGTTGTTTGGGAGGCAGGCAGAGCAAAGTCGCTCTCATGTCATGGTGGAAGAGCTAATGAATCTCTACAATAGTGCCGCAGCTGAAAAACTCATATCTACAAACGTCACAAGAGATCTCACCCCACTGAGGTGCCACAGGGAGCCGGACCCAGAACAACTGTCTCATTTTAAGGAGAAATATGCTGAGCTAATTCCCATGTCGTCTTACTTTTCAAGAATTTGTGAAGTAGATCCTGATAGTGAAGAGCAAGTTTGGCCCAATCCACAATACGAAAATATGGAGCACAATGGCACATCTTTTATTATATTCACGTCCATATTTAAAAAAATGGAAGCGTTTGCACAGGGCAAAGACTATTATAAACTGATGCAGTTAATTTGTTCAGATGAAATCCATCCCACACTTATCCCTATGGTGCGGGAGTTTCGTGACATTCAGAAGAAAGCCTTCATCCTTCTGTCACGTTCCTCAGTGGATTCCAGGTTGGGTCACTATGATTTACAACTAAACGCCTACACCTGGGCATCATCTCCTATGAGGCGTTATCTGGACCTTATCCTGCAGAGACTTCTGCACACCATGCTGTCTAAGGAGATCCTAAAGCAAGCTGACTACACTAAAGTTGAAATCAATTGGTTCTGCCAGTCTGGGATGGATGCAGAAGAGAAGCATGATGATCTGGTGTTAAAACTAAACACGTTTCAGTTTCAGCCCAAAGATGTGGTTAAGCTTGCAGTGGTGGACCATCTTACTCCACAAGGGCATGAATTCACAATATCGTTCCCACTACATTCTAATTTAGACGTCATCACCATCATGTACAAGCATCTTAAAGTTGCGGATCAGCCAAGCTACAAGGAAGATAACTCCATGAATCTTTGCTGGAAGAGAAGAGTGTATTCTTTCAGAGAACAGTTCAAGAGTTCATATCCATCAAAGCCCATGAAGAATGTGACACCAGTGTCAAGTAACTTGTGGAAAAGACTGGTATATGCCATGAAACAGCAGGATTGGATTAAGATTGAGCAATGCCTCCAAGACATGAAATGCCCCCAAGACATGAAAAAATATGAGAATGAAGAAAAGGAAATAAGTACAAGTGAGGATTGGTCAACAGAACAACGGCATTATAAGGAACCAACCATGGAGCTAAAGTTAGGAGCAGTTGTTCAGGTGCAGCTTGGGACTGAACTCAAAGATGGTTTTCCAGTTCCTGTAGTTCAACTGCTTAGTGTTAATCAATGCTTCGAGATCTGTTTGGAGCACACAAGAAACCCTATTGACTGTTTTTCCAAAACAGTATGCAATGCATCAAAGCCTGTCTATGAGAGCTACGAGGAGTACCAGAACATCTGGAGCCAACTATGTCAGATAGACACCGCTTACAATGCTTTGGAAGAAAATGACAGCATCATCTTAGAGGATGTGCATATAACATGGACTGGAGATGAAACAAATCTCCAAGGATTCTTTCATCTAACAAAGACTCAGAAAAAGCAGTGGTGTCTGGAGTTTGACCTTAGTAACTGTTTCTTGTGCATCAGATTAAGAGATCAGAAACCAGAGGACAGTGAGAGTGATGCAAAACAAAATTTAGACTTGCAAGGTTCAATACCTTTCACGTGGGTTGCACATGCAGTAACCACCAAACCAAAGAAGCAAAAGAATGGAGACAATAAAAACAAAATTACATTTAAGATTACGAAAAGATCTATAGGTTTTATCCCACCCAAAGACTTTGAACAGGAAAGAAACTTCACCGTTGAGGCCATTCCCAAAAAAATTCCATATTTGTAAGTGATGTTCATCCTGCTGATGCATTTCAGATTTATACACAATTAAACATTAACTAATGCAGTCTTTTTGCAGGCTCAGTGAAAATGTGATTGAAAACTTAAAACAGGCTAATAACTTGGTGAAGAATGTTGCCACTGGAAAACATTTGAAAGAACTGAATGCCAGTAAGTGACATGACATGAAAGCTAGGCAAAAATTATATATCACGAAATTAGTCATTTTATTTCACGATAACTTGGCATATTGTCAGTGTCATATATATTTGACCTTATAGTTATTTTTTTATAAAAAGCAAATTACATGACCCAAAAAAATGGTTTGAAGGAATATTTGACAACAATTTGATGAATAAAAATAATCATGGGCAGTACACCTCTGGAGTGCATCATTTTTTTTATAATTCTACGGCTCAGAGTCAATTATTACACTTATACCACAGTTACCACACCATATAACATTGTTCAGATGTTTAATTGCAATCAGGGGTCTGTTTAGGATTGTAAGGAACTTTGAAATAGTTTGAATAACTTGCCACATTTGACTGACTATAACTGTAATAGAACGAAAGTTTTAAATGAACTTAAATGAAGCACAAGTGTAAAAATGAACTTAAAGGGATAGTTCACCCAAAAATTTAAATTCTGTCATCGTTTACTCACCCTCAAGTAGTTCCAGATCTGTATGAATGTCTTTGTTCTGCTGAACACAAAGGAAGATATTCTGAAGAATGTGGGAAACAGAGCAGTTCTGGGGCACCATTGACTTCCATAGTATTTATTTTCTATAATGGAAGTCAATGATGCCCCAAAACAGCCTGGTTACAAACTTTCTTCAAAATATCTTCCTTTCTGTTCAGCAGAAGAAAGACATTCATTCAGGTTTGGAACTACTTGAGGGTGAGTAAACGATGACAGAATTTACATTTTTGGGTGAACTATCCCTTTAACTAAAGGCATATAAGTAAAAACTAAAGATTTGTTTTGTGAACCAGTCTAAGTTCTGCCTTCATATGAATTTATATATAAAATAAAAATGTATTACAAATTTGAAATGGATGATTTTGACAGGGTGGTAAAGGAATACTGCTTTGTCCAGTCTGGTCTATGATATCTTATGTAACTCTTATTTTAATGTGCTGAAAACCCTTAGAGTCATATACAAATATCTGCTTGGACAATGTGGAGGAAAGCCTGAACCTGCCACGTCTGAATGCCAGCCAGCAGAAAGCTGTTGAGGAGGCTGTGAAGAAACCTTTCACAGTGATCCAGGGCCCACCAGGTACTGTTTAAAATACTGTATATACTAATAATGTAGTTATTCCTGGAATTTGTTTCAGAACTTTGACCCTTTAAGAATCCAGCGTACCGCCGGCGGGACGGTCATGTCATATATCCACGGAAAGCTGAGATTCTTGTGATTTCAACTATGTAAACCATTTTAAGATACTATAAACACAGCATGTACAATCTGTGTCTTTATCAGACCACTTTTTGTTGACATAATGAAGACATGCATGATAGTATAGACATACATAGGAATAACACAGTAGGGATGCAATATAACACCAATATAAGAAAAAAAACACAAATTAAATAATGTACTGTGTACAGAAATATAAATATAGGAAAAAAAATTATTTAGATTATAAATTATAAATATATATGTAATTTTAAAAGTGTACACATTTTGGATTCCATGTATAAATGTCACTATAATGTGTTTATGCTTCAGTTACTATGTGTCAGTAATTATTGACAGTGAATCTGGATGAGAAACTGAATAGCTCTAAGTGTAACCTTTCATTAGAGCCCAAAATGATGACTGTACATTAAAGCATTCAAGAATTACAGCATTGTATGTGTCGCTGGTTACAAAGCGTCCTTTGGAGTCTCCCAAGTGTAATTTTTTTGGAAGCGTCTAGACATAAAATTAGATAAACATGTGTAAAACACAAATTTTCTAATATATTGTTTATCAAATGCAAAATGTGGCTTGGTAAGGCTTCATTCTGTGATCCCAATGTATTTTCCAGCTCATACTTCCCAGCTATAGTCATCTGCATGCTTCTATTTACACAAAAAATGCAGGCGGAATTTTTTTTTTAGTGTATTCAAAGTGCTATTACTCAATATCAGTACGACTTACAGTGATTCTGACTGTTGAGAAACAAACCTCAGAGTGTCACCTTTCAAAAGAGACCAACACCATGCATATCATCCAAATGGCTCAAGAACAGCATGCAATTTACTTTGGGTATGCCTTTTTTAGGCGTTTTAGGCAAATTTTACAGGAATCGTAAAGGGTTAAACATTTTTCGTTTCAATTTTAAGGAGGTCACTAAATGTCACTAAGTGATAATTGTTTTCACAGATGTTTCCATTGCAGATTTATCATGTTCACTGTTTTGAGTAGTGTTTACTGTAATACATATTTGGGGTTAGGTATTTAAGGATACCTCTAACCCCATGTATTGGTCAACCTGCACCTGTTTTATATGCATATGATATGAATGATACTTCACATCATATAATTTAGTATATCCGATATTTGAAAATATCAAGAAACAACCTTTCAGGAAAGCTCTTCTTCATCACACCATTTTTCATCCACAGGTACAGGGAAAACTGTGGTTGGTATTCACATTGTTTACCAGTTTTTCATGAAGAACCAAGACTTTCTGGCCACCTTCAAATTTTCTAAATCTTCCAAATCAACCCCTGATGAGAAACCCCCCAAAAAGCCTGCCATCCTCTACTGTGGACCTTCCAACAAGTCTGTGGACATTGTTGCAGGTGAGTTGTGTTTGGTGGTCTTTTTTAATGTATAGCTTATGCCCTGATTGTGTATACAATTATAGAACTATCGAGTTTTATATAGCATATGTTTCAGGCTCTGTTTTACCTGATAAACTGTACTTACATGACCCCACTGATCTTGCATCCCAGAGCAGTTGCTGAAACTCAAGGGAGTCCTGAAGCCTCTGAGAATCTATTGTGACCAGATGGAAATGCGTGAATATCCATATACAGGCAGTGATCTAAAGCTTTGCCGCAAATCACTCCGTGATGAAAAACCAAAAGAGCTCAAGTAAGTGTTTTTTTTTTTACAAGGTGGGAAATGACTTGGAAATGGTAGCTTCATTATTTTATTTTTACACAGAGATTGTCTATTAGTAAAATCTGTTCACTTCAGCAATCTTTGTTGTATTGTATGCCAGTGGTGATAGGTCAGAGATGGGAAAAAGTACTTTTGGCGTTCTTTGGTGTTCCAGAATTGACATGCCTGTAACTCAAGAAATATTATATACAATGCCTGGCCAAAAAAAGTTGCCATTTAGATTTAAACAAGCAAATACTGAAGATTTTAGGATTGAATCATTACTGCAGATTAATATGTTTCTGGCCTGATATATGTTCCGCAACAATCTATTTAACCCTAACTGATGCAGTGTAGCCTTTTGTTTCTCAGAACAATCATGTCAGAAGACATATTCCAGGAAGACAATGCCAACATTCACCAGGCTTAATTTGTGAAATAGTGGTTCAGTGAGCAGAATAATTATTTCATGTATAAATTGGTGACCACAGAGTACTGAAAGTATCGTCAATACAAAATCAATACAAAATCTAAGCCAAAAATGAATGCAACTCTTGATGGAAATAAATGCTGTGATGTTGCATAACATTGTTGAAACACTGCTACAACAAAAGTACAAAACAGTCTTATTCACTAATAATTGCCTAGATTATTTGTATTTGTATGCACATTAGAAATTCTGATGAAAACTTTCTGCCTAATTCACAACATGTCGCATGAATTTGTTCTTAACCTCGTCCTAATATTAGTGAATTTGGAATATTCTAATTCAGCAAATGTGTGCTTTCAGTTCTTCTTATATATTTTCTTAAATATAGAATACATTTCATTATAAAAGTTTTAGTGAATCATGATTTGTTCGTGAAAACGTTCGTAAGCAGGTTTCACGCACAAATTTGCATATGCATACTTAGTGAATGAGACACATTGATATAAAAGCTAAAGGCAGTCCAACAAAATATTAGAGTGCAACTTGGACTACCGGACCCAGGGTAGGGCTCAAAGGTCTGGAATCAGAAGGATTCTTTTAAGGGGATATGGCCAAGCACCTAGTGGTAGTAACTAGGTCCTGGCCGGTCACTCAGAAGCTACCGCTTGCTCTGCACGAGCTTGCTGAGGGAACTGTCTCAACAGACCCTTTGGTAGCGACACCCTTTTTTTTTTTTTTTTGGACCCAAAATATATGGGACAAAGGGAGCGGGGCCCAAGGCACAAGCCAGGGCTTTGACCAACTCAAAAAAGGGCATGAAGCTATGCGCGTAACCCTACCGTACAGGATTTTTAGAAAGAACGCAGAACCTTGATGTGCGAACTTACCACTGAGTGGATTTTAAAAAAGTGCCCAAAGTCTAGTGTGCGCACTTACCATAATATGGATTTTTAGAAAAGAACGCAGAACACTTGATGTGCGATCTTACCACTGAGTGGATTTTTAGAAAGTGCCCAAAGATCTTAGCGTGTGCACTTATCTAGATGGGTAACGTTCTATGGCTCCGGGGCGGAGAACTACTCACTCTTTAGAGTGAGAGGGAACTCAGACACTCAGAAGGGAGCGGCATGCTCATAAATGACCCTCTATGGTGAGGGGAGCAATGCTAGCTTGACCAACAAAGAGAGAGACCT
Organism: Schizopygopsis pylzovi; assembly: GCA_027422435.1. Classification (NCBI taxonomy): domain Eukaryota; kingdom Metazoa; phylum Chordata; class Actinopteri; order Cypriniformes; family Cyprinidae; genus Schizopygopsis; species Schizopygopsis pylzovi. The sequence goes on from CM049819.1 coordinate 4,485,120, forward strand.
ATCACAGAGCTCTGGGGAGCAGAGAAACTCATTCTTCAGAATGAGAGAGGACTCAGACACTCAGAAGGGAGCGGCATGCTCATAAGCCACCCTCTAGGTGAGGGGAGCAATGCTAGCTCTACCGACAGCGAGCTCTGGAGAGGGGAGAAATCAACCCTCAGAATGAGAGGGAACTCAGATGCTCAGAAGGGAGCAGCACGCTCATAGGTGACCCTCGTTGGTGAGGGGAGCAGTGCTAGACCAAAGAGGAGCTCTGAAGAGCGGAGAACTCATCCCTCAGAGTGAGGGGACTCAGACGCCCAGAAGGGAGCGGCATGCTCATAGGTGACCCTCTATGGTGAGGGGAGCCATGCTAGCACAACCAACACGGAGAGCGACCTATCAGAGAGCTCTGGAGAGCGGAGAACTCATTCGTCAGAATGAGAGGGAAACTCAGATGCTCAGAAGGGAGCGGTATGCTCATAGGTAACCCTCTAAGTGAGGGGAGCAATGCTAGCTCTACCAACACGAGCTCTGGAGGGCGGAGAACTCATTCCTCAGAATGAGAGGGAACTCAGATGCTCAGAAGGGAGCGGTATGCTCATAGGTAACCCTCTAGGTGAGGGGAGCAATGCTAGCTCTACCGACAGCAAGCTCTGGAGGATGGAAAACTCATTCCCCAGAATGAGAGGGAACTCAGGCGCCCATAAGGGAGCGGCATGCTCATAGGTGACCCTCTGTGGTGAGGGGAGCAGTGCTAGCTCTACCCATGAGGAGCTCTGGAGAGCGAAGAAACCATTCCTCAGTGTGAGGGAACTTAAACGCCCAGAAGGGAGCGGCATGCTCATAAATGACCCTCTAGGTGAGGGGAGCAATGCTAGCTCGACCAACAAGGAGAGCGACCTATCACAGAGCTCTGGGCAGCGGAGACACTCAGAATGAGAGGGAACTCAGACGCTCAGAAGGGAGCGGCATGCTCATAAATGATCCTCCAGGGGAGGGGAGCAACGCTAGCTCTTACCGACAGCGAGCTCTGGAGAGCGGAGGACTCCTTCCTCAGATGAGAGGAAACTTAGACGCTCAGAAGGGAGCGGCATGCTCGTAAATGACCCTCTAGGTGAGGGGAGCAACGCTAGCTCTACCAACAGCGAGCTCCAACAGTCGCATGAAGAGGTCCGTCTGATAAGGACCTATCGGATTCCCAGGGATTTGCAGACCAGAATAACCTGAAGACCAAGAAGGTTCCACAGAAACCTCCGAGGAGACCTCGGGTCCGGACCATCAGTAAGGCAGTTTCGATGAACATAGAACCTGACCAAAGTCATCATAGGTCCGGTCTGACTGCAGTCTAGGTTCCCACCTAACCTCGGTCAGGTGGCGGAGATGGTGGTTGCAGGAGAATTGGAGAAGGGAAGCCAGGGGCTGATGGTAAGCTGATGCTAAAGAGAAGGGCTTTCTTCTCGAGGTCTGCCAAATTCACCCACAGATGCCTTTCCGTTACCACTATGGCTGCCATGGACCTGCCCATAACAGTGGCAGCCTGCTTGGTGGCACGGAGGGCCAAATCTGTGGTGCGGAGCAGCTCAGCTACCTCGTCAGGTGACAAGCCCTGACCGTTATACAGGTCTTTCAGCAGATCCGCCTGGTACGCCTGGAGCACCGCCATGGTGTGCAGCGAAGCGACCGCTTGACCTGCTGCTGCGTACGCCCTGCCATTTAAGCGTGATGTATCCTGAAGGGGCTTAAACGGCAAGGAGCGAACCTTCAGAGAGGCTGTGTCACCCATAGAGAGATAGCTAGCTAGCGTCTTTTCTACAGGTGGCATCCTCTCATAGCCGCTTTCACGCATCCTGGCAATGTTAGCATAACTAGTATGCTGAAACCTGTGGGGGAGGGAAAGCTCCCTCTCTAACTCATTCAGCCAGATCCACCTGCGAGCCCCACGATTTCATTCTCCTCCGTGCCTCGGCCACAGTGGGTCCCGAATCGCGGGAAGCAGACGGCTGACCCTCTTTCCTCGAAAATAGGAAGTCCTTTTATTGTGGTTGCGCCGGTAGTGACGTCATGGGCTATCGCCGGGCAACAGGTGGTGTTTTTACATATGTATCTTCAGACACGAGTCACGCTGAGGGCGTTCCCCATAGCGACCCCTAAGGGACGCAGTTCGAAGTTCCCAAGAAGGGGAACTTTAGCTATATGCCGTGTTATCTTTATTTGGGCATCAAATATTTTGTGGCTCCACATGAATTTTATTCGGTGGGAAAGGGGCCAAAATGGCTCTTTTGGCGTTGAAGGTTGCAGACCCCTGCCCTAGTCCATCTGAATTCCCTCTTTTCCGACGATGTAACCCAGGAACTGTACAGTGGGGCAATGGAATTCACACTTCTCCAGCTTCAAGAAAGGATGGTGTTGACGGAGCTTCTGTAGGACCTGCTTTACGTGTTGGCGATGGTCGGCCATGTTTCAAACTTTTTGCTATTTTGGCTGCTGTCACTTAACCCCCCGCCCCCCTTTTGTGCCCCTTCAATGAGTGCATGACGCCCCTGGTTCATTTTAAGGCTCTGTATGGTTCAGTCCTAGATATATAGGGATCTCAAAGAGGCTCCATGTGCAAATTGTTGTTTTCCGTGCTTGAAAACCAAAAGGATGTATATGTACTTGCATACAGTAGGTATCATATCCAAAGATGAATGTCTGTAAAACAAATGATGTTGAAACTAGAAATGTACCTTGTATATGTTCACATCAAAACAGTAATCTTGATTTTTGAGAGGCTAAATATATATATTTTTTAATTAAGAATAAGGAAACCATGGCTATTTAGCTGGTGCAACACCTTTTTTACCCTTTTCCTATAATTATCTTTGAATGTGAGAGTGATACTGTCTCCCAGTGATGGACGTTTGGAGCCACAGACATAATAAATAGTGTATGAATGTACCCATTAATGTCTGATTTTGTTTCAGGGATATTACACTGATGTACCTTGTTCGTAAACCTGAGAATTGTTTTTCGGAAAAAATAAAAAACTTTGAAAAGCATGGCTTAATAGAGGATGATATAGACACGTGAGTAAAATGCCTGTATTTTTTATTTTATTTGTTTTTGCATTTAGAGGCTGCCACCATGATGCACGAATGTGAAACGATCATTTATTATGAGGCATTAAGAAAATATTTACAATATATCCAATATAAAGATATCACATAAAAATGAAGAGATATTATTCTAAAACCCAGTGTTTCTGTCAATGCCATCATCATTCTGGTAATGTGGTAAGTGTGTTTTTGCAGCTACAGGGAACTGTTGAAGGAAGCTCACAAGCATGAGATTCAGAAGCATGATGTAGTGTTGTGCACCTGCTCAACAGCACTGAAACCTGAGATCCTAGCGGTCATGGATTTTCAGCAAATAATCATTGATGAATGTGCCATGGCAACAGAACCAGAGGCCTTCATCCCTTTAGTTTCCTACAGTCCAAAGCAGGTGAGTGCTGGAATAACATCATCATCATTATCATCATCATCATCATTTTCCATTTTCAAACAGAACCAAAGAGACATGAGATTCTGGTATTGAATTTAAGTTGTGTGTATAGCCACATTAGGAACGTAAGACATGTGCATCTTTACAAATAATTGTTACATTTACATTTAGTCATTTAGCAGACGCTTTTATCCAAAGCGACTTACAATTGGGGAATACATAAAGCGATTAATCTTGAAGAGGCAAACATACAGAGGAAGTGCTCTTAACACCAAGTCTCAGGCATTGTTCAAATAAGTACAAGCTAGCAAGGGAAGGAGAGAAAGAGAAAGATAAAGATTTTGAAAAAGTGAAAGTTTCTTCTTTTTTTTTTTTTTTTTTTAAGTAGTCAAGTAGAGTTGAAAGAGATGAGTTTTCAGTTGTTGCTTGACAATTGTTATTGTCTGACTGGTTTTGTTTTTCAGATTGTTTTGCTGGGTGATCACCGACAGATACGGCCCATAGTGCAGTGTGCCCTCGTGAAAAAGATGGGCATGCAGCAGTCTCTGTTTGAACGCTACATGGATCTGGCCATAATGCTGGACACACAGTACAGAATGGTAAAAGAACTGATCCTCCCTCAATTAACAATAGAAACCAATCCGTACAAAGACTAACAATGTTTTCATTTTGCTTTGGTGTTTAACAAACGCACACATATGTCAGCATGAAGGAATTTGCAGGTTTCCTTCAAACGAATTCTATGAAGGCAAATTGAAAACCGGAGCTGAAAGAGGACCCCGCTTCCTGCTTAACAAGTACCAACTGCCAACGGCGATCCTGTTCGGCCACGTGCAAGGAAAAGAAGACAGTTTAGTGGTATCTACAAAAGAGGGCAATGAGAGCTCAGTGGCCAACACTGAGGAGGCAGAGCAGGCTGTAAGTCCGATCCTCATGCTGCCTTCAGTTCACCTCAGAATTATACAAGCAGGGGCATAGCAGCCATTTTAAAATAATACATATTAAGTAAATTCACTGTATGAATTAAATGTAGATTAATCCTTATTAAAGCGACAAAAGTCATTCAATCGAGAAAAGTGGGCGAGTTTCTCTTGTTCTGTAAAACAATGTTCTGTCTAATGTCAACAACACGAATAAGAGTTTTGAACATAGCTTTATCCAGTGTTCAGATTTATATCCTGGAAATGTATGCAATTAGCACATGTTTAATTATCTAATCCCTCAGTTGCATATTTGAAAAGCAATTTTAATATATTGTAGCGAAACAATTTTGTAAATCTGAATGCAAGTAATCAAGGAATTCTGGTGATTTAAAGTCTTGTGGTTTTGCTGTGTTTTACTCTGTTGACCTGTGGTGTGTTGATAATTAATTAAGGTGGAAGCGGGATGAAAATTAATCTGACTTTTTAATCTTGACAGTAAATTAAATTTGTGCAGTTGACGAATAACTTAAAATCTGACAGACAATACTAGTCATTTAACTGTTTAAGAGGCTACATGCTTGTGACAAAATTCATATATAGTCATAAAATTGCTAGATAAAACATAAATGGTATATCCATGTTGCTGAAAACAGGATAAAAAGTGGATATGAAACTGCAAAAACATTATTATTATTACATCGTAAGCAGGAATTTCTTTAAAATATACCAGATTAATCACATTCAAAATAAAAGTTTTTGTTTACAAAATATATGTGTATATTTATTATGTATATATAAATTCACAAACATGCATTTGTGTATTTCAGAAAAATATGTTATGTTTATATATTAAATATATTTATATATAACAAATTATATGAATTGTAAATATATACATGTAAATACAATTTTCAAAATATATAGTGTGTGTGTATTTATATATACATAATAAATATACATAGTACACACATATATTATGTAAACAAATGCGATTAATCGTTTGACAGCACTAATATGTATATATCATTATTTTCCCAGGTCCGTGTGGCAGGTCTGTTGATTAATCAGTCTGGTGTGGCAGCTGATCATATTGCAATTCTGACCCCTTACAACGCACAGGTGTCAAAGATCAAAAAGACAGCAGAGAAGATGGGTATTGAAAATGTCACCGTTTGCACAATAATGAAAAGCCAAGGTGTGTTATTCTGATTATTCACCTTATTCAGTCTTTATTTAAATCTTATCATAAAAAATATATTTTTAGGAAAAACTCATTTTTTTATTTTTTTGCATGTTTATTGGATTTGAGACCTTTGTTTCTGTAAATAATGACTGTCAAAACAGAACAGAAAGTTTAACGCTCTGAATGTAAATTGCTGTGTGCAGGAAGTGAGTGGCCATATGTGATCCTGTCTACTGTGCGCTCCTGCTCCGTATCTGATATAGAAAGCGACAGACCAAGTAAAGCCTGGCTTGGAAAAAGACTCGGATTCATTACTGATCCAAATCAGGTCAATGTCGCCATAACTCGTGCACAGGATGGGCTGTGCATTCTGGGTAAGTAGTGAATTATTATTTTATTTTATTTTTGGTGTTTTGCCTTTATTTAGATAGGACAGTGTAATGACGGGAAGCAAAGTGGAACAGAAAGGGGGGCAGGATTGGGAAAGGTCCACAAACCAAGATTCAAACTCGGGATGCCCGTAGCACAATGGTGCTGTATGTTGGCGTGCTGCCCACAAGACAATCTGCGCCGACAAGCAGTGAAAATTCTTTACACAGTGACCATAAAAATCCACATAAAAAAAATTGTTTTATAAATTAAATGATCAAATATCGAATTCTAGATCTTTCCTCACAACTGCAAGCATGTTCGATTAAAGGAATACTTCATCCAAAAATTCAATTTACTTTACTGAAAATGTGAGTTTGTTTCTTAATCAACAGATTTGGAGAAATGTAGCATTGCATCACTTGCTTACCAATGGATGCTCTGTAGTGAATGGGTGCCGTCAGAATGAGAGTCCAAACAACTGATAAAAACATTACAATAATACACAAGTAATCATGGATTTGTTTCTTACAAACACAAATGTTGGCTTTATAGATGTTAACTGAACATTGCCGCCTCTCTACCGGACGAGCTTAATCATTTTTATGCTGGTTTCGAGGCTCACAACACCGCCCACACAGAGAGCGCTCCTGCGGCTGCTGCAGAAGAGGTGAGTCCACTCTCCGTTTCCATCGAGGCTGTAACCCGATCCTTCCGACGGGTGAATATCCAGAAGGCTGTGGGTCCGGATGGCATCCCAGGCCGTGTGCTTTTCAATCTACAACAAACAAATTAAGCTTAGATGAGCTTTATTTGTCACATACACAATTATACAGAGTATAATGAGGAGTGAAATGTGTTCTCTGCATTTAACCCATCCAAGTGGAGCAGTGGGCAGCCGACATTGCAGCGTCCGGGGAGCAGTTTGGGGTTCGGTGCCTTGCTCAAGGGTCTCACCTCAGTCATGGACACTTCCTGCCAGAGCTGGGATTCGAACCCACAACCTTGGGTTACCTCAGGTTTCAAGTCCAACGCTCTAACCATTAGGCCACGACTGCCACAATCTGTCCCTCTCTCTGTCTGTGGTTCCCTCATGTTTCAAAAAATCCACCATTGTGCCCATACCTAAGAAAAATAAAATCACATGCTTGAATGACTGGAGGCCCGTTGCTCTGACCCCCATCTTCAGCAAGTGTTTTGAGAAGCTTGTCAGAGACTACATCTGCTCTGTGCTGCCTGCTTCACTGGACCCACTACAATTTGCATACCGCAGTAACCGTTCCACAGACGATGCTATTGCCTTCACCCTGCACACTGCTCTCTCCCACCTGGAAAATAAGAACACCTATGTGAGGATGCTGTTCGTGGATTATAGTTCGGCATTTAACACCATAGTGCCTGCTACACTGGTTGCGAAGCTCCAGATTCTAGGACTGAACAGATCCACCTCTCACTCAACATCGACAAGACACCTGTGGAGCGGGTGAGCAGCTTTAAGTTCCTCGGCGAGGAAAACGAGCTGGCGTTCTCGTCAGACTGAGACGCCGTGCTTTCCGACCTCCTCTTCCAACCATTTTACTGGCCAACGTTCAGTCACTGGATAACAAACTCTGTGAACTGCGGGCGCGGATCTCATACCAACGAGAAACAAGGGACTGCTGTGTTATTTGCCTCACAGAAACCTGGATGTCTGCTATGGTTCCAGACTCAGCCATCGAGCTCACGGGCTTCTCCGTGCACCGCTCGGACAGAACGGAAGAGCTCACAGGGAAAAGCAGAGGCGGGGGTGTCTGTTTCTTTATCAACAACTCATGGTGTAATGAAAGGAACATACACTCTATTAAATCCTTCTGCTCCCCTGATCTGGAATTTCATACGCTTCTGTGTCAACCGTTCTGGCTACCGAGGGAATTTACAGCGATCATAATCACGGCTGTTTATATCCCCCCCCAAGCCAACACAGACCAGGCACTCAAGGAACTGTACAGGAATATAAGTGAGCAGGAATCCGCGCACCCAGATGCAGCTTTTGTTATCACAGGGGACTTTAATAAAGCCAACTTCAGAACAATAGCTCCAAAATACTTTCAACACGTCACCATCAACACGCGTGGAGATCGCACACTCGACCACTGTTACTCCCCCTTCCGGGACGCATACAAGTCCCTCCCCCGCCAACCTTTCGGCAAATCGGATCACTCTTCCGTTCTGCTCCTGCCTGCTTATAGGCAGAAACTGAAACGTGAAGCACCCGCTCTCAGGACAGTCCAATGCTGGTCTGACCAATCGGACGCTACACTACAGGACTGTTTTGATCACGTGGACTGGGACATGTTCCGGGCAGCGTCTGAAGACGACATAGAGGCGTATTCAGATACGGTCACGTGTTTCATCAGGAAGTGTATAGACGATGTAGTTCCGACCAAAACAATCCGCATCTACCCCAACCAAAAACCGTGGATTAACAGCGATGTTCGATCAGCCTTGTCAGCGCGGACATCTGCCTATAAATCCGGAAACACTGACGATCGGAAACAAGCCAGTTACGATCTCAGGAGATCCATCAAAGCAGCCAAACGAACATATAAAAACAAAGTTGAAGAACACTTCAACAACAATAACCCAAGAAGCATGTGGCAGGGCATTAACAACATCACAGGCTTTAAAGGGAGTAAACCAGCTACTGTGAACATCGCCGCCTCTCTACCGGACGAGCTCAACACCTTTTATGCTCGGTTCGAGGCTGATAACACCGCCCACACAGAGAGCGCTGCCGCGGCTGCCGCAGAAGAGGTCAGTCCACTCACCCTTTCTGTCGCGGATGTAACTCGATCCTTTAAACGGGTGAACATCCGTAAAGCCGTGGGCCCTGATGGCATACCAGGCCGTGTGCTCAAAGCATGCGCTTCCCAGCTAGCCGGGGTTTTTACAGATATTTTCAATCTGTCCCTCTCTCTGTCTGTGGTTCCCTCATGCTTCAAAAAATCCTCTCTGGGCTCTGCAAAGGGTCGTGCGAACTGCCCGCCACATTGTTGGAGGTGAGCTTCCCTCCCTCCAGGATATCTACACCAGGCGGTGTACAAGGAAAGCCCGGAGGATTATTAAAGACTCCAGCCACCCGTCCCACAGACTGCTCTCTCTGCTGCCCTCAGGACGACGTTTCCGCAGCATCCGATCCCGCACTAGCCGACTGAGGGACAGCTTTTTCACTCAGGCTATCAGGCTAATGAACAGTCAGAAATAATGCACCCTGCAGCAGTGGTCGGCAATAGGCGGCCCACGGACCAAAACTGTCCCGCCAGCAATCATTTCTGGCCCTCGCCTGTAGCCAGATTATTTTGATAGCGACTGGTTCTGAAATAGATCTCATGACCGCAACAGTTACTCACTCAGAGTATGATTCTGAGGAGCGGATTTTTTAATAGTCGAAGCGTCGTGGTTTTCACTCGCTCCAAGAACGATAGAGCGCTCCACCACCGCTCCATCACGAGTACAATTCATGCCAACAACGACCCGTAATATAGGCGAACTGCATATTTAGACAGAATTCACATGTTAAACATATTTAGCTAGCTAGATAGAAAAGGATCACTCAAATCAGAAAGCATGTGAAGGCTATGATGATGATGCAGTGGACATGAGAGGAAAGTTATAGTTCTCAGGTAATTTATTTATTCCCTCTGAATATTTTCAGCTGAAAGCATGATTTACTACAACACTTATTCACACGCAGTCGCTCTCTCAATAATGCATTCAAACTAATGTAATCTTACAGTGCAACTTCTTCGGTATCCGATTTCGAATTAGCAGAAATCGGCAAGATATGCATCGATCCGTACTGACGAAAACATACTGTTATTTTCATCAATCAGCAATTGTCAAGCTTGTCATGTGTTAGGAACAAGGTTTGCACGCTAGCGTTCCAATTAGCTACTTTGAAACTCTCCTGTTATTTTATTTTTTGTACGTTATGAACAGAACTGTGATATTTCAAACATACTGAAATACTTTAGACGTGGAGCGGTGTTTCTGATATCCGTGAGCGCGGAGTCAAATAATATCTCAAATTATCCTTTGACTATGTTCTGGTCTAGTGGCGAAATTAGTTTTTGGCCCGATGCCAAACTTACTTGCCGACCCCTGTACTACAGCATACTCCCACTTTACAGTATGCCATGCACTGCACTTTAACTTTAACTCTAACACAGTTCAACTGAACTACACGCACACACTGCAGAAATACAACAACCTATCTGCTTCCACTGGAGACCATGCAACGCACATCCATGACGTAATGTAGAATGTGTACATACTGTGTATAATGTGTATTGATAACTGTAAGTATGTCTGATAGTACACTGTGTGTACTGAGTATATGTATGTGTATTCTGCACATTATGTATGTATTGTCTATATGTAAATTATTTCTGCACTGTCTGGAGCACGCTCTCAAGAATAGACTGAAGAAAGACTGGAGTGGTGTGGATTACTTGTGGATTATTGTGATGTTTTTATAAATTGTTAGGACTCTCATTCTGACGGCACCCATTCACTGCAGGGCATCCATTGCTGAGCAAGTGACGTAATGCTACTTTTCTCAAAATCTGATGAAGAAACAAACTTTTGTTTTGCATTAAAAGTTTGCTATGTTTCTTTCAAATGAATGTAATTTGGTTTGCTATCTCATTACTTAATGCAATGACATTCAGTCATTTTTACATATCAGCCAAAGTGTCCAGAGGTCCTGTGTATGTTGGTTCTAAATTTCCATGCCAGCACTTATGTGCACATATATGATGTCCCCTTTTTTGTTTTCTCTTAGGTAATAGTACCCTGTTGAGATGCTGTGAACTTTGGAAAAGACTCCTAGATCACTATTACAGAGCACACTGTGTGGTGAATCCAGCTAGTGACATTAATGTCCAAAGCAGAGAGTGACGAGTGGCAGTCCTTATTGAATGTGCTTCACAAGGAGCAGGTGTCTGGTAGATCCTTGCTGTCCCGTTTACAGACTAGCTTTTCTGGCCTTCGTCTTCCCCTTGTGGCGGTCTTTGTGTAGCACATGCTCTGCTTGTCTGCAGCTCTTTTTAAGGTCCATCTTGCTAACGTCTTACTGTTACAGCTCTCCTTACAAGAGTTATTCTGCTTAATTATTGGGAGTTATCCCAATAATTATTCTGCAGATACAGCACAGCCGCTGCCTGTGGAGCATGTTCAGAGTTAGTTTGGAATCCAACTTAAGAAAAGGGTTGTTGACTAGTGATATAATATCTATTGACCATGCAAATAATAACGTTTTAGACAAGTAGCCTACCATATTACATCATAAAATATTTTTGATGACTGAATTTGTATTTAACCTGATCACGTTTAATAACATTCAAAAACATTTCCACGATTATTCAAATTTACACTATCAAAGAATATCGCTGAATTCAGTCTTTTTTTAGAGCACTCTTAAAAAAGCTCCAGTTAGGCTATAATAAGTGAAGCTGTCTGCAGTGTATGATGAATGAATCTCTTATTTTAGTATGTTCGATTTTTGACGATGTTAATATTTAGTAAATTCTCCTTAAATAATATAAATATAAAAAAAATGATTAAATAAATTATTGAACTAAAATCCCAAAAGCTAAATATATATATATTGGTTTGCATATAACTCTGTCTTCATTCATTTGTATGTTAATCTATAAGAGTTTGGGCTGTTTAATATTAGGATTTTGTCTAAAATCCCCCAATGTGGCCCCGCCCCAACATCAAGCCCCGCCCACCAGCACCCCCCAGATCAAATATGTTCCCCCGGCTATGGTGATATTAATCAGTTCTGGTGTATTTCTCTCATTTTTGTTTTGTTTCATGTTGTAGTATTTAATTTTAAATCAACAAGGGATATTCGGTAGGGTTTGTATTGTTAAATGACAAAGATCATTTAGCTGTTAGGAAACCAACACAACTTTTTGGCAACTTTGGCAATCTTACATTTTGGTGGCTAAATTGTATTAATTCATACAATCTCATTTTAATGTAAAGAAGTAAATTAAGTGCATTTAATTATGGTTTGATTGATTGATTGATTGATTTGATGTTGTTTATTTAATAATTGATGGTTTTATTATTTAGAATTTAAAAATTACCTGTCATTATATGGACCAGTGTGGAAGACTTTTCACTATATTCAATTCAAGATGATTTGTATAGCGCTTTTTACGATGCAATCGTTGCAAAGCAACTTCACAGGAAATTAAGTTTCTAAAATAGATTTGTATTGTAGAAACTCTATATAATTAACTTATGGTAAAATGTGGTTAATTCAGATGGCTGGCTTCCTCTGAGGTGTTGACATCATCTCTTCTCAGGTGTTCGGTCATCTCAGATCATTTAAGGGTTGGATCCAGACTGAAGCTTGTGTAATTATGGGATGTTACTCAGCCAGTGTTCCCGGACCCGCGGCAATTTAGCATTTTAATTCAGCACGTTTAAAAATGTTATGTTAAAATACTCAACAGATGTTTACTTCATACCAATTACTAGCAACATAAACAGCATTTATGGTTGATATTTGCCCTGTACCTTTGTTCGATCACATTTATGAATTAAGGTGCTACAACCTTGTGCGGTAATGGCAGGGGCAGAAACACAAAACTCACACTTACGCTCACACTCACACTCTTTCAGAGTCTCTCTCTCTCTCACACACACACACACACACACACACACACACACACACACACACACACACACACACACATGTTGGTTTTTATGGTTTACGGGGGCTTTCCATAGGCGTAATGGTTTTTATACTGTACAAACTGTATGTGCTATTGCCCTACACCTACCCTACACCTAAACTTAGCCCTCACAGGAGACGGTGCATTTATATTTTCCCTCAAAAAAACTCACTCTGTATGATTTATAAGCGTTTTAAATTATGGGGACACTGAAAATGTCCTCATAAATCACCTTCTCCTTGTAATACCTGTCATACACATGTCATTATACAAATTTGTGTCCTCATAAACCACATAAACATGCACACACACACACACACACACACACACACACACACACACACACACACACTAATAGCAGGCCCAGACAATACAGGTGCATCTCAATAAATTATAATGTTGTGGAAAAGTTCATTTATTTCAGTAATTCAACTCAAATTGTGAAACTCTTGTATTAAACAAATTCAATGCACACAGACTGAAGTAGTTTAAGTCTTTGGTTCTTTTAATTGTGATGATTTTGGCTCACATTTAACAAAAAACCATCACCAAGAACTTTTCCATGACATTCTAATTTATTGAGATGCACGTGTGGCAGAGTGAAGGTACACAGGACCTAAAATGTTCACTCTTTTATTACCCCTGGTTCCAGTGGACCCAAAAATCATGTATATAATATGTGTGTAGGGTGGGTGTACAATGTGTGGTCGCTGACAATTTGTTCTTCACAGAAAATGAGCCAATGAGTATGAGTTTGAAAAAATAATGAATCGTATAATTATTCTATTGACAGAAAGTGAAAACGGGTCCCACAGACCCGAACACCATACAAGGTTAGGCTATTGACAATCATTTGGAGTAATTTATCTGTGCTTTGTTGAGTGGGATCTGTTTTGTGAATACTGGTAACACTGTTGCATTTCTGCACCATTCAGTAAAAAAAGCTTTTTGTCTATGACCAAACATGTTGTTTCTTGTGCACAACAAGTACTACAGATCACATTAAAGAAAAATAGTTTTGTATGGCTATGATTGAAGTGTTTTCCACAAAATGTGTTGCTTTTATACATTTATGCTGTGTTTTTAAGTCTTATATAGTTAAAAAAACATTATTGTTCAAACCCCTTTAAATGTGTTGCAGTTTAGCTACAGAGGGTCTGTGATGCTTAATGACTGATACTCTACCAGTGTGTACAGGGGAACCAATACTGAGTCCTCAAGCAGGCCGGTATCCTCCACTCCATGCCAAAAGCACTAAAAATGCATTATTCATTCATTCAAAACACATCAATCACAAGCCACTCTTATCTGTGCCTAAGAACTCTCCTTATCTGTAGTATTGTAATGACTGGTCAAAGGCGTGTGGATCCATGTGCAGTAAGATATTTATTAGGCAGCGGCAGAATCAAACAGACAAAGGTCAACGGGCAAAAACAGGAATATCAGAGGCAGGGCAGAGACGTAAACAATACCAGGCAGAAGTCGGGGTCACAAGCACAGGTTCAGAGTTCCAAGGTCAGGCAGTCCGGGGTCAAACACAGAGCTAACAAAACAGCAGGATGGGTAACGCTCAGAAATGTCAGCCGGGGCAAGAACAAGACTTTGCAGTGAGTGCATGGAAGTGTGCTGCTTATATGTGTGTGTGAATGAGGTGCAGGTGTGGTGAGACAATCAGGGCTAATGAGTGATTGGTGACAGCTGTGTGATTGGTGCAATGGTTGATGGGAATGTGTGTGTCGTAAGTGCAGTGAATGATGGGAGTTGTAGTCTGAGGTGGAGTGATGTGCAGCTGTAGTGTGGTGCAAGAGTCCATGTGGTGTAATGGTAACCAGATTCATGACAAGTATAATCACTTTAACGTTTGCCTCTGATGACTTATTGCTTTATTTTATGTTCATCTTGCTTGGCTTTGCTCTTCATTTGGGCCTGATGGGTCTCATGATCTCTCTGTCTGTCCATCTTTCTCTCCGTGAGTCAGATAGTGTCATTGAGACTCAGTGAGTGGCTCGTTCTGGCAGACTCTGTAATTGGGCTGTCATACGGCTGATGCTCTGTGGAATCGGTCTCTGTGAGTGTGTGCATTATACACTGAGCTGAGAAACGCTGTCTTGATCTCACTGGAGCATCTCTGTAAAAAACAAACTCTGTGGAGGTGAACGTGAGGCGATGGCCCGGCCCATCCACACTGTGCTAAAATACATCACGGAAACTTCAGGACTGGGCAATGGACTTTAGCTGAAAGATTACAGGACATTTTAAGTCTTAAATGAAAAGTCTTTTCATTTGGATCTATTGAAGCGGAAAATAGATTTCCTCCGTGTTTATTAAAGTTGGTGACGTGGTGATAAACAGCATGCTGTTTGTTATTGACAAAATACCTTTTTTTTGCCCACAAATTTTGTTAATCTGACACAAATTAAATACTTGCCATCATATTCTTCACTGAAACATTTCAATATAAAAACACATTGTGATTGTCCTTTTGTAGCTACATGTAAATAACCAGGCAATGTATAGTGGCCTAGACTCTCTGAAAAACAAAAAGTAGGCTAAAAAACCCTTTCACAAAGTACTAACATGTACTATCTAGTGTACAAATGTGTACCTTTTAGCTTTTGTATCTCAGGGTCCGGATAGCTTTGTATTTTTTCTGTGAGTGTGTTTGCTGATTTCAAGACTTCTGAACAGTGACCTTCAATTATTCACCGTGAACTTTAGCCATGATTAAATCCACACATTGTTTGATATGCATGTGAAAATAAAGAAATGTTTAACGAGGTCTGGACATGTGTTCAGAGTACTGGAACAGTGCGAACAAAACCAAATCAAGGGTTTGATTCTTTAGCCAGTTTGGCCGTGTTCGAACTGTTGAAGACGTGATGGTTTGAATCCCAAATCATGAGAGAAACTGATAGATCGCTTGAAACTATTAGTATATTTGTCTTGATTTATTCTGGCCTCGGGTCCCAACACAAGGGCCAACAGATGTCCTCTACCTGGGCACTGCTCAAGAGACTCTGTTACTGCAGGCTTGTTTGTACCGTTGCCCAGACAAACTACAAATACGTTTAAAGAGGGTCCAAAGAGCAGGAAAAAATCTCCAGCAGTGTTTCACATTGCGTGAGATTGCTCATAAGTGCTCAGTGCTTGGCTTGCTTATACATTTGTAGACTTTTTTCCCAAAATCTTGTCCATTATAATCGCTGATTGACCTTGCATGACATTACCTATGGATTTTGCTGGAGTTAATTAACCTGTGGAAAGCCCTCTGGTGATGTTGTGCTGCGTTCAGCTCGCTGCAACTTCATTCAGGACTAATTTGTATAAAATGGGCGGTTTGTGCCAAGAAAGACTCAAGGTTGTGCTGGGATTTCACAAACCTGATGCCAGTGCTATATGCAACGCATTGCAAATGACTCCAATCAAAGGAAAGCTGGGACGAATTTTAGCAAATGAGTCTTAGATTCAAGAACGCAAGACTTGTGCTTGGGACAGAGTAATGTACTCTACTAATAGACTAGGGAAAATTAAATCATGTTTATCTAAATCTAAAGGGACATCTGTGGATTTAAACAGATGTCTGTGAGATTGCAGGACTGACTTCATTTTATGACATTGACTTATTTGGTACATTTGCCTGAAATAATCTCCCTCTCTCTCTCTCTCTCTCCCTCACACACACACACACACACGCGCATGCACACACACGCAGCTGTAATAAGCACAATAATGTATATAAAAATATATATGACGTCAATCACTTGTTTTTAACTTTAGTGAGTTTCATGAATAAGTTTAAACTGTAGGTGGCAGCATTCTCATATAATTACAACCTGATTTCCTGAAAAAGCATTAAATTCAGTATCAGAAACATTTCTATTGCAATAGAATGAAGACAAATGAGTAACCAGACTTATACCAATAATTTACAACAAATCCAGAACTAATTTTAGAACGTATACATATTTTTTTGCATAAAATAATATAAATCTATAAATTATTTGTATCATATATAATAATTTATATGGAATAAATTATATATGTGTAAGTTGAAATTTATATTTGATATGAATATAGAAAGATATAGATTATATAATAATATAATATATACAAGTATATTTTTAAACAACATTTTCCTTTAATATTTTGTATGCATATTATATAATATGTTCTACTGTGTCTGTTATTTATATTTTAATAATATTTCACTCCCTTGAAAGATAATACATTTTTTGCTTTTAAAAGCTCCATTTACTATCATGGGGTGCGTTAAAAGCATCGTTAGCCAGCTATGGTCTTAAATTCCATTTAACTCTATAATAACGACAGAACTTGTGACCATAGTTGCTTTTGGGAAACACCCCTGATCAGCGGGAGAGATTCACTAGAAGTTTTTAGTTGAGCAGTTTCTTCTGTGACTTTCTGAAAGTACACTTTGGCATCAAGACATCTCAAGTTCTGCATTTTTTATCAAGATGCACAACAGATGTGAGAAACTGTTAGATATGACATAACACAGGTCTCTACTCAACTGGTCAAACCACAGAGAAATCCAGCACACTAAATTGAATCTAATTTTTAATCTTATAATGCCAAAATAAAAAGTAGCCATGCAAAGCCACATACAGAAGAAGCTTTATGCAGAAAAAATGTCCAACTGTGCAAAGAGCACTATGATAAACAGGTTAGTGACAGATTGACATATCCCCCTGTTAACCTCATACCTGCCAGCACTGAAGAAATCATGAGAAATTCAGCTGGCCAAGATCTCTGGAACGACACGCAAGCCAACTCTACCTGCCAAAGTCTGCTCTGTGGGCAGCAAAGAAACATTATGCAACCACCCCATTTGGAGTTTAAAGTGATTTTGGAGGAAAATGATACAGGAGAAAGATGTGCTTGCATTTAAATTGCAGCACGTACAATATGGACTTCGAGTGCATCGTTAGAAAAACAGTGAATCCTAAAGCCTGTGCCTTTCCACCCAGCTGTGGCGTCTATATAAGTTATTCTGGTTATATTTTACAGCTGTCTTGACTTAAAGGAATGGTTCACCCAAAAATGCTGAAAATCTACACATCTTCAGGCCATCCAAGATGGAGATGAGTTTCTTTCTTTCTTCAACAGATTTGGAGATGTTTCGTTACATCACTTGCTCAGCAGTGGATGCTCTGCAGTGAATGGGTGCCGTCAGAATGAGAGTCCAAACAGCTGATAAAAACATCTCAATAATCCACACCAATTATTGTGTTATTGAGCAGCGTTTCACTTCACAAGACAGTAATTGGTGTTATTGTGATGTTTTTATCAGCTGTTTGGACTCTCATTCTGACGGCACCCATTCACTGCAGATGATTTATTGTCAATTAAATGCTAAATCTCTCCAAATCTGTTCTGATGAAGAAATAAACTTATCCACATCTCGGATAGCCTGAGGATGGGTAACTTTTGGGTGAACTATTCCTTGAATAAATGCCTTTAGCTAAAGGAGCCATCCATTTTTTTTACATTTTAAAACCTGGCGCACATATTATCATTTGAAGGTATCTGCTTCCAATGCAAAAGGTAGAGAATAAGATTATGCTGCCTTCTAAGACACATCATTTGGCATCCCTTTCCAAACAAGACAATCCCACAATATAATGCACCACAAAAAAACTATATAAAATGGTGGATTAAGTCATAAATTATAACGAAACTAATAAACATGTGTAACCCCCCCGGGTCCACACTGCCACAACTCGTCGGAGCGGGTCTCGAACCCGGGATTCCGGTGCGGGAGGCGGGCGCTCTAACAAGGAACGCCAAAGGCTACAGCCTCTAGTGTCAGTCGCTAGAGCGCCTCTGTTTGAGGTCAGGAGAGTGAGGTTTACACACAGCCCTTACTGGCATAGCTACATCCGTTACACATGCAGCCTGAATCTCTGTTTTGTAACAGTGTAGGCTGTATTGCAGCATTTCTCATGTTACGGCATCCTCAGCATCGCTTATGTTTTCCTCATTTTTAAGTCACTCTGGATAAAAGTGTATCTGGATGAATAACTGTAAATGTAATGTCATACGAGCCTCATTTCAGATCACAAAGGACACCTGTGAACGTGACTTTCCCTCCGAGATGAAGTTGAACTTTAAGAATGAACACAACAAATGACATAACGCTCAGTTATTCCCCTTCATTGCTCAGGATGGTCAAGTAAACACTTGCTCAGTGCCCGCGCTAAAAGCCACGGCTTGAAGAATCAAAAGAGCTCGACTCCGTCACGACGCGACACGACGCCGTTTTTCACCAGAAACACACGTTTCTATTTCCAGGCAGGCCAAGCGAAGAGCGAGGCTGATCAGGCGTGCATAATACCCATGAAATAAACCCAGACTGTGAAATGTTTTCCTTTAAAGCACAGCTTTCAGCGCAGATAATGCTCAACAATATTTCAAGGAGGATTGCGCCCCGCTGTTATCCTATAAACGTCTTCTGAGGTTATGAGGTTTAACGAGAACTATACATACAGCCGAGTGCTGCAGAGCTTATATTCTTTTAACAGAATCTCATTTCAGGTCATCTGTTGTTTTATTAGTGATGTTTGCCGAGGCGAGCGTCTCATCACGCATTGTTTGTGCCACTTCAAATCTCGCAGCTTGTTGAGGAGAGGAGTGTTATTCCTTCTCCAAACAGTCAGACCTATTATTTTTTTATCGATGAATAATAAAATAGGCAAGACAACTTAGAGTTGCATTGAAAGGAGGAGACCTAGAAGACATAACAGTTGGCTCTTTTGGATATCGTTCTGGTTGTAGGCTGTGTTTTAGCGGTGAACTTTAGCTGTGTTGACACTGAATCTGGCGATTGGCGTCTAAATTTAGACTATTGGTGTTGTTTCTCATAAACAGAGATATTCTGATCTTTTACAAGTGGAAACGGTTTTTTCTAACTCCGCAGGGAAGGCACAGATGGCACAGATAGAAGTAGAAAAGGAGAATTCTATCACCGTTTTTTGAAACAGAACTTGGCTTAGAATTCACTTTATATCAGTGCTGTTTGTTATAGCTTGAGGTAATAAAACAGAGAAAACAAAGAAGGACATAATAGACCAATCATTTGCATGAGCTTTACAACTGCAACCGTCATGCAAATCATTTACAGCAGGATCTAAAGTCCGAGAACACCCGTGAAAATGCTTCTGTTTTGTATTTTCTAATTTAAATCAATGAATAGTTCAATCCAAAATGAAAATATGCTGAGAAATCACCTCTAGGCAACCATGGATCCTCTGCAGTGAATGGGTGCCATCAGAATGAGAGCCCAGTGTCTTGTGAATAAAAAATAACAAAAAATGCATTTGTGATGGATTTTTTATTTTTATTTAATTATTATTATTATATAATATTATATAATATTTTTACAAAAATGAAGCTTTTTACTTCACAAGACATTAACTGATGGACTGGAGAGATGTGGATTATTGTGATGTTTTTATCAGCTGTTTGGACTCTCATTCTGACGGCACCCATTCACTGCAGAGCATCCATTGCTGAGCAAGTGATGTAATGCTACATTTCTCCAAATCTGTTCTGATGAAGAAACAAACTAATTTACATCTTAGATGCCCTGAGGATGACTTAAAATAACTTAGTATTTGGATTGATTTCATTGTAACAGCACTCAAACTAACAAAACCTTTATTTTCAGGACTAGATGGAAAAAAAACTCTTATATTTTAATGTGGTCTTTTGGATGCTGTATATGTTTGTTCATCAGTTTGGTTACGATATGCTTTATTTTCATCAGATCTGAATATTGACTATAGGACGAAGTCAACTGAACTCTTGAAACACCTCTAGATTCAGAGCAGTGCTCCTGTCGTTCCAAACACTCTCAGCATGACTACAGTGACTACATGATTATCATTTTCATATCATATTTATTTAGTGTGTGTGTGTGTGTGTGTGTGTGTGTGTGTGTGTGTGTGTGTGTGTGTGTGTGTGTGTGTGTGTGTGTGTGTGTGTGTGTGTGTGTGTGTGTGTGTGTAAAGTGAGATGCTAATGGCAAGTTGAAAATCACACTTTATTATCTATGCATTTAACTTTTTGCAAATCATTTTGGGATTGTTGGATACAGTTCTCACATGTCCAGATATTTAATGCATAAATGAAAAGTAAATACATTTTTAAAATCTATCTATCTATCTATCTATCTATCTATCTATCTATCTATCTATCTATCTATCTATCAATCTATCTATCTATCTATCTATCTATCTATCTATCTATCCATCCATCCATCCATCCATCCATCCATCCATCCATCCATCTATCTATCTATCTATCTATATCTATCTATCTATCTATCTATCTATCTATCTATCTATCTATCTATCTATCTATCTATCTATCTATCTATCAATCTATCTATCTATCTATCTATCTATCTATCCATCCATCCATCCATCCATCCATCCATCCATCCATCCATCCATCCATCCATCCATCCATCCATCCATCTATCTATCAATCTATCTATCTATCTATCTATCTATCTATCTATCTATCCATCCATCCATCCATCCATCCATCCATCCATCCATCCATCCATCCATCCATCCATCCATCCATCCATCCATCCATCCATCCATCCATCCATCCATATCTATCTATCTATCTATCTATCTATCTATCTATCTATCTATCTATCTATCTATCTATCTATCTATCTATCTATCTATCTATCTATCTATCTATCTATCTATCTATCTATCTATCTATCTATCTATCTATCTATCTATCTATCTATCTATCTATCTATCTATCTATCTATCATCTATCTATCTATCATCTATCTATCTATAAAGGGAGAGGTCATGATGGCTGTAAAATTAAGATTGTTATAATTCTGTCTTTCTTTTCAATTAGGATTGAACATGGTCTTGACAGGTGTCATGACTCATCTCTTAGCAATTCGATTCAGTCATTGTGAGAATTACCTGTGAGGTGTGAATCTGCATGTCAGCTCCAAGGAAACGATTTGCATGCTTCATAGAGCATGAACGCTACTTGTCTGGATAAAAACGCCTTTATTGGGTGTATGTGAAACACTTTGCCAAGTGCAGCGCGCAAACACTAGCCATAAGCTCGTGCTGCTAACCTCAATAGTAGCGCGCACTCTTTCTGCCATAGGCTTACATGACAACACGTATATCGGCTGGCGTGCCATCTGTCGAGAAACGGGACACATATTTCAGGTTTACTGAACTAGAGCTCCCAGATGAAGCGATAAGAAGGGATGCAGCTCGGTGAATGGGGAGAATAATGCGGGAGTAACTCGGGGATTGTTTGGATGCATTGCGTGCCAGGACTGAAGGTTTGATGCACATCTACAGGCTCGTGTTTTGATGAGTTTGGAGGCGAGCGCTTCTGCGTGAATCATTAACCGCAAAGTTTAACCGGCTGGACTATAGACGAGCAATATGCGGTTGTTGGTTGGTTTTATTTTGTCAACTTTTTGGGTTTGGGAAGCGTCGCTTTCACGCGTTTACACCAATCATTGGGCTGTTCGGATCCCTGAAGGACAAGTGGAGGCTGATAAACTCGCTTCAAAATATGGCTTTACTAATTTGGGTCAGGTACGCATATTTTTATGTTTCAATTTTTTTTCCCTGGTTACTATAAAATGATGGGAAACGCATCTGTCTGTTAAATGTCCAAGAGAACACAGCCTCACTGGTATGATAACATTATCAAAAACTAACAAGTTAGGTCATGCATAAATTACGCAAATGTTTACGCACTAAAATGCACTGCTCAGGGCTTTCACGTCGCACGCAGCGGTACGCAGTGTATTCGGTGTATTTTTATAAACTGGTAGGCAGAGAAAAATCGTCGTGCCAAAATGTAAACAACTCAGTGCTAGAATGATAGTTGTTTAAATCATTAACCGTTTTAGCGCTTGGTTAATTAAATATTCATGAGCAGCGAGGTAATTGCTCAAAATGTCAAACAGTAGGCTAAGATGAAACAAGTTCATTCGAGTGATGAAGAGACGATTATTATTTTTTTGACGAACAGAGCAGACATGCTGATAGCAATACAGGTTCTCTGCAGTTTCCAAACGACCCCATAATGCAAACGAAAAGGTTTCCCAAGGGTTTTCAAAAGTTTTTGGGAAATCTGCTGGATTATTAATAACTCAGTTTAGATAGTAATGGAACAAGATAACTCAGAATGGTTAAAATGACTGAATGTGCTTTTAAACAAATGGTTCTCAGCTGATTGTGCTTCAGGGTCCATGTTTTACAAGAAAGTAGAGATCCAACAAAACTGTTCATTTGACAAAAGTTAACTTAACTAAACATTGAAATGTATTAATACTACCATAAACTGCATAGATTTAACAATATGTAAAATTATTACATGTTGACATTGGCTGAAAATTCACACTTGTGTTTTGATGGTTTTTGATTGCAGCCAATAATAAATAGCGACTCGTTTGGCCCAAATCATGCAAGTGAAGCTGTATTTAATGCAACTTGCGAATCCTTTGTATAGTTTTCGTCATTTGTTCTCAAGTAGACGAGAGCAAACAAACTCTATCTGGTCAGTTTGATAACGTGTGTGAAAATGTCCCTCCTTCTATTGAACATAGTTGACTTGTATAGTGGGGGAGATTGATCAGCCAGTCAGTGAGAAGCTAAACTTGATCTAGAGTCTAACTCTGTGACTAGTCTAATGTAACGCTCCATTGGTTATCTTCAAATGAAGGTGGGGGAATTCGGAGTTCTGAATGTTTGGAATTGGAATGCTTTGGAAGATTGAAAATGGTAAATTTCAGCTCGAGTGTTCCCACCTCTGACATGTCTGGATCACAGCATTACCTGCTGAATTAGACCACCCACACTTGCCTTCTATAAAACTACAACATCTAAAAACACGTGAACTTGATTGGCTTTTACCTATTTTTGTTGTGGTTTAAAGAGTCCAGACTTATCTCAAAGCATACATTTCAGTGACATGCTAATTTTATGTGTGAAATTACAAAAATTGTATGAGGCACCACCTTTAACAATTTCCAGTATCAAAAAGCCACTAGGATTTCCAAATACTGGAAGAGCCTTTGCTCGACGGCTGTATTTCTTCATATTCTTGCAGGATATACAGAATTGCCCCTCTGTCCTTAAATAGACTCTTCTTAACCATGTTTACATCGTGAGAAGTTGAGAAATCATACGTGGATTGTTTGAACACGTTGTTCAGCTCTTGTTTCCCAAGTCAACCTCACTGTATGGAATGCACCTCTCTCCTAAAGGGCCTGAGGACATCCGGAGGTGTGTTTGCTCAAATTAACACTGTCTACGCTAATAATATGCCTTGAATTTGGTGTCTGTGAATTCATTTTTCTCCAAGGCTTCACGATGATCTCCTCAAGCTTTCCTCTGAAGTCTGTGAAGCTTTGTTTTGAGAGAATTGCTTGCTCATCATAGTGGCAGATCTCTTGTATTTCTTTGGTAAAAGTACAAAGTTGTCTCAAGGTTATTTTAAGTCCACTTTGTCTCCTAATGCATACATCTTATTCTGCTCGGCTTCCTGAAATATAAACACATGTGTGCATGGATTCTTCTCCACATTTTTGGCAAAGGTATATTCAATAATGTTAGAAAAGAAAACATTGTTTTCAAGATTAAATACTCTTCTCAGTGTGTCCTGACAGCAAGGAGAATCAATACGAGTGAGCAAAGAAATGTGGAGTTCATTTACAGACCGGCATCCTGAAAGATAAACACATGCATTCATTCTTCTCCATATTTTTGGCAAAGGCATATTCAATAATGTTAAAAAAGAAAACCTTATTTTCAAGATGAAATACTTAAATGATAAGTTCACGTACTTGTTTAATAAAAAATTATAGAAAACAACAACAAAAAACAAAGCTACAACCAGTTATTCTACTTTGAAATGTGCATCAGAATGTCTGTTTTTGTTTTGGTCTGTGTGACTCCGCCCACTGCCAAATTACCCAATAGTATTTCAACACCCTGGGTCACTTTTTCTATACAATGGCCGTTCTTAATGATGTCAGCTGTCAAAAAATACCATTAAAGCAAAATACCTTTTTTGTGACTTTGTAGTCCCAAACAGTTATAGATACCAAGATCTGCAAATCTTCCATCGGTGAAAGTGTAATGGTGAACTTGGATCACATGTGCCTTGATAACCAATCACATCACGGCCTTGACATCATTGAATGTCTGTAAGAGTTGTGTGACAATCAACCATTGTTTGCAGATACCACTGAAACTAATAAGAAGTATTGTAAAATTAATATTACCTGTTGCAAATTGTCTATGACTTCTCTTATAGAACAACTTTTAAATTTTTTAGTGTAAACTCTAAAAACAGATAAATCCAAAACCAGTGTTTGATGTTGGTGTTGACGATTAGCTGATAGGCTGTCCATTCATTAAAAGCTGTTTTTCCATGCATTTGTTGCTGCTGTAAATTAATTTTTTTGCAGCACCTTCCCTAAACATACATACTCCCACACTCTCAGGAAAAAAGGTACAAAAGCTGTCACTGGGGAAGTATCTTTTCAAAAAGTACACCTTTGTACCTAAAGGATACACATTGGTACCTTTAAAGTACATATTAGTACCTAAAGTGTATATTAATACCATAGAGGTACAAAAGTGAACCTTTTGAAAGGTACCACCGCAGTGAGAGCTTTTAGTGACCGCTGTTTAGAGCGAGAGAGAGAAACAGAAGTCATTTAGCTTATTACAAGTCAGTGTACCATCAGAATGATGAAACCGATATTTCAAGGTAAAGAAAGTTGTTACAACTTGTGCGCTATATATTCTGTCTTTTAATCATGGAAAAGTTCCATCAAAGTTCTACAATTCCGATTCCAAAGACTCTAAAATTCCAAAGTTCTAAAATGATATCATTCCAAGTTTGATGTCATGAACACTAAGATGCATTTGGAACTTTGCAGTTGTGATGTGAACATTTAAATATGATGGAATGAGAATGCCATTTGCAATTATGAAATTTGAATAATTACATTTGAGTCTGTTCCTTGTGCAAAGGAAATGTATGGACTCTCATTGACAATATAACAGCATGCAGGTTTGATACAACATGAGTGAGTAAATACTAAACTATCCCTTTAAGTGTTTGTCTCAGAAGTGTGTGTGTGTGTGTGTGTGATAGATGTGCTGCGTATCACAGTCAGATCATGAGAGCAGTAGGCATGTGCCAGCTAGACTTCGCCTTCCATGGCACCACCCACTGTGTGCCATATGTCCATTCTACAGAGATTCACTTTGGTGAAAGCACTAATTATGAGGGTTGAACAGCAATCCATGTGCATGAAGCTTTTACACTGGAGTCTGTGTTGATATTGGTTCCTTTTGTGTAGGATAGCTCCCGCCGAGATGCAATTTCTGTCCACCAAAGCTGTCTGATAAAAGTTCATTTCATGGCTTTCTCAAATGCGTGACCGTGATTTCCCATGCTGTTTTTCATGGTTGTTTGTTCTGTAGATCGGAGGACTGGAGCACCATTACCATTTCCATCACAGCAGGGTGGTCCGCAGATCCACCTTTGCCACCAGAGGTGCTCACAGCTTCATTCACATGGACCCGAAGGTAAGCCTTCCCTCCTGTGTCCACATCACCATCACCAACCCTTACGAAAAATACGTTTATTCAAGTGTGCTATTAGTATACTTATTGTAAACAAAAAAAGAAGAAAGTATACTTTTAGTCTACTTTTTATGCAATTCTCAGAACTTGGCTTTATGTACTTCTCAGAAATATACTTAAAATGACAATTAAGTATACTTGACTTGTACTTAGAAAAAGTCTAATATACTTGAGCTGTACTTGTGCTCCTAGAATCCGTGTTTTCATTCTTATATGGTAGGGGGCGCTAATACACATCTTCTGAATTAACAAAAAACACAAGCGAAGAAGAAACCTAAACAACAGTTGATCATCAGACGATCATCAAACATGAAATAGCATCAAAACTATGTAACGTTATGAATAAAATATCACCAATTAAGACGTAATAATGACTGTCAAGCTTCGGGGTGTTGATCGACTCAATCTACGTTTTGATTATTATTCTGAATCAATTCATAGTCTTTTTCAAATTTTTTGTTCAAAATGTTAATTTTATTTATTTATGAAACTTATCCTCATTAAAGTGTTTAAAAAAAGAATGCACAAACTTTTGTTTACAAGTAGATACCCGTTATTTATTTTGATGTTTTGTATGTTCAGATATTATATAACAAAATAAATACAAATTAATAAATAGGGACATGGTAGTATACTTATAGTATGATGTAAAGTTCACTTAAAGAAAACTTACGAGTATACTTGCAGTTTAACCTACTAAACTAGTAGTTTACTGAGACTATACTTCAAAGTGTACTAAAAATGCTACTACGAGTATTTAATCACTAAACTATCAGTATACCTATAAGTTCATTTTTAGTATAGTTGCAGTACAAGCTAAAAACTTTGATGTAAACTAGTTGTGTACTCAAAGTTTACTACTGGTATACTTAAAGCATACTTAAATGTTAATTTTATATACTAGAAAGTGGACCAATTTAGTCCCAATGAGTATAAAATAGTACACTTACGAGTATAGTACTAGTACACTGATATTTGTATACTTACTACATAATGTATCCTTAAAAATATACCTGAACTTTACTTAAGTATACTTAATAAAATAAACTTGAAGTATACTACTTTTTGGAAAGGGAAACCCTCCACCGATGACAAGAATGACGCTTGAAATGCTTGCAAGTCGATGGAATAGTAGATTTGGAGATATATAGCATTATATCACCTGATCCTCTGCAGTGAATGGGTGCCGTCAGAATGAGAGTCCAAACAGCTGATAAAAACATCAGTAATCCACACCTCTCGAGTCCATCAGTTAATGTCTTGAGAAGAGTAAAGATGCTTGTTTGTATCACTGGAGTGGTGTGGATTATTGTGATATTTTTATCAGCTGTTTGGACTCATTCTGACGGCACCCATTCACTGCAGAGCATCCATTGCTGAGCAAGTGATGTAATGCTGAATTTCTCCAAATCTGATGAAGAAACAAACATATCCACATCAAATAATTGCAGCCTTGGTGAGCATAAGAGACTTATTTTTAAAGGCATTAAAAATCATACTGACCATAAACTTGTAAATGATAGTGTACATTAACTAAAACAAAAGTTAAAGTGGGAGTTGCAGCTGCTGCTGTCTTAATGAAAAGTTTCATTTAGTTGATCTAAATGGCCTCAAACAAGTTTACTGAATATATTTCAAAGTTTTTATGCATAAACCTGGCCCTCTGCAGGCCGTCTGACCCACGATCCGAGTCTGTGCTGCTGAATCATAAACACCCGCTGATGCCGGAGGGATGGTAGTTAAAATGTACAGCTAAATGTGGCAGCAGTGGTGCATTTATAGCATGTTTCATTGTCCACATGTCCTGCAGTATGCTGTGTTGTAGTGAATCTGAAAATAAATATTTAGTTTTAACTTTGATGGCATGATTTCAGTTTCTGATGTGTCATCACGGACAGAAGGAACAATGTGTCATAAGGAATGAAACTGACTAATACTAAAGATGTGGATGAGTATTCAAGAAGCCGTGTAAACATTTCACAAATTCAGTTTAGCTGTTATCTAAGAGGCCTCCGTTTTAATTTAGAGTTTAGGTTATGGCATATTTTTTTTTGTTGCATAGCATTTTCAATGCTATCTTGCAGTCTAATTATTTTCAACACTGTACAGGGTGACTTTCAGCCTGGGGTGGAAAAAGCACTCAATGCACAATAATGCATAATTAAGCAGTAGCACAGATGGACCCCCTCCCTACCACCATGTACAATGACCGAAACGCTCAATGTAAAGCTATATCTGAATCTTTATGGAAAGTAAAAAAAAAAAAACACGTATATTGTTGTGTGTGTGTGTGTGTGTGTATTCATACTTTTTAAAAAAATACTTTTTGCACTATTTAATGCTCATCTTTGCAGGACTTATAACTGTTCTCAGTGGTAGAGCATTGCGTTAGCAGCGCAAAAGCTTGTGGGTTCAATTCCCAGGCAACACACATACTGATAACATTTTTTATAGCCTGAATAAATATGGATAAAAGCGTCTGCTAAATGCATAAATGAAATGTAAATCCATTTTGTATTACGAATATCACTTATTCTTTGATGAATTGCTTTATTCCTCTTTAGTAAGTTGCTTTGGATTAAAGCAACAGCTAAATGCATTAATGTAAAAGTAACTGGCTGAATTTGCATTGCAGTCGCAAGATCACAAAATAATGGACGGAATGGTTTATGCATCATCAAAATGAACTAAAACTAAACTGAAACTAGCAATGCAATGCATTAAAACTATTAAAACCTTCACAACTATAATAACCTGTAGCAGCCTTTATATGGGGGACACTTTTTAGGATATAATAATATTTTTAGACTTTACTAAAGGCAAAATTGTAGTTAGTCACATATATAAAATATTTCAAAGTGTTTGAATGAATTTAAACTATTTATTACAATCCTACCACATCTAGTGCCTATTTACCATTGTTTTTGCATTTCAACAAATCAGGTAGGAGTACCAGGACTGCTGTTGAATATTAATTATGACTACCCAATGAATATTCATGAGCCAAGCTGCTAAGTTCTGTTACAATTGTGTCCTCCCTACTTTTCACATGGCCATCCATCCTCTCCATCTTACACATTAAATCACATCGGTCCCGGACGCATTTAACATGACGAGCAGCCGTGTTTGTCCAAGACTTCATTTGACAGAGCAGCCAGGCATTCAAAGTCAAGCTGTTTCCAGGGTTTGGAAAGCGGCCCTCTCCTGCTAAGATTATCTCCTCCCGACAGCCGGCATCTCGGGAGTAATAAAACAGTCCAGGTCTATTGGAGGACATCTGATCATATCCTGCCCCGGGCCATGTGTACAAATGGTGCCCAATAACCCATTTCATCAGTGTCGGGCCACAGGCAGAGGCGAGAAATGTTTTGTAACCGCAAGCAAAGAGCTGTCAAGCCTGAAGAGAACATAAAAAACTGATCTTGTTGTCCTCACAAAAGCAAACCGAATTTTTTTATCCTTCATATCTGACATGCAGTGTTCACCCTGCTGTTGTTGCATTGAGCTAAAAAGTAATTACACTACATTTAAAAGTGTGAGGTCAGTATGATTTTTTAAAGAACTGAATGCTTTCATTCAACAAAGATGCATTACATTTATGTCACAAAATATTTTTGTTTCAAATAAATGCTTGAACTTAATATTAATCAAAACATCCTGAGGAAAATGTTTCAGCATTTTTGTTTCCAAATAGATAAATAAATATGTGCAGCACAGCTGTTTTCAACATTAATAATACAAATAACATTTCTTGAGCAGTAAATCAGTATATTATAATGATTTCTGAAGATCATGTGATGCTGAAGACTGGGCTAATGATGCTGAAAATTCAGCTTTTAAATTACATTTTAAAATATATTCATATAAAAACAGTTATTTTAAATTGTAATAATGTTTCACCATATTACTGTTTTTACTGTGTTTTTGACAAAAAAATGTGCAGAAGAGATTTTAAAAACATTTAAAACTTACCAACCTCAATGTTTTAAATGGTTCAAGGTTCAAGGTTTCTTTATTTGTCACATAATAAATAAACAGGGTATAATCAGAAGTGAAATGTAAATCAAATCAGGTCCGCTCAGTGGACAGTGCAAAAGAATAAAAATAAAAATTATATAAAAGTAACACAACACAAGAGCATATATATATATATATAGGTAAAAAAAGAGAAATAAAGAGTAAAATGTGCAATAGAATAAAGACAAGTGCCAAACAAATAAGATGTGCAAAAACAGTATACTGGGACATAATAAATAGTAATATGAACAAGAGGGATGTGCAAACG
Organism: Schizopygopsis pylzovi; assembly: GCA_027422435.1. NCBI lineage: Eukaryota > Metazoa > Chordata > Actinopteri > Cypriniformes > Cyprinidae > Schizopygopsis > Schizopygopsis pylzovi. Next base: position 4,515,767 of record CM049819.1, read on the forward strand.
GGTTGTATGGGGTATGTACACATAGCAGCAATACGGATGATGAGAATATGGATGTTTTACAGTTAATAATGAGTCTTGTAAATGTTTATCAGACTGGGTTTGTGTTAAGGAGCCTGATGGCCTGAGGGAAGAAGCTCCTCCTCAGTCTCTCAGTTTTTGCCATCATGCTCCTGAAGCGCCTGCCAGATGGCAGTAAACAGAAATGATGGTTACCGGGGTGAGTTGAGTCCTTGATGATTTTAGCAGCTCTGCTTTTGCAGCGTTTGAGGTAGATGGCCTGCAGAGAGGGGAGAGCAGACCCTGAGATGCGCTCAGCTAAGCGCACAACTCTCTGCAGAGCTTTGCAGTCCTGGTTTGTGGCATTATTATACCACACTGAGATGCACTGAGTCAGAACACTTTCTATGGCCCCTGAATAGAAAGTTTTCAGGATTGTTGGTGAGACCCTGAATTTCCTCAGCTGTCGCAGATGGTACAGTCTTTGCCTGGCTTTCTTAACCTGTGTTTGAATGTGTGTAGTCCAAGTCAGGTCCTCGGAGATGTTTACACCGAGGTACTTGAAGCTGGCAGTGTACATTTACTGTATAAATAATAAACAATTCTTTAGTCCGTTAATATAGTTTATGGAACCAAAGATTATTCCATAACTTCGATGCATTAATGCAGAATGTGCATTACTGATGTTTATAGTACATACTTCAAATCCAGTGAAGTGCGTAGTCTTTTCTTGTTATTCAGTACATGAGGTGTTGAATTGGTTTGTGACATACTCTATATAAATCCACTTTAAACAGCCTAAACAACTCATTTTGATGTTTTCATTTTTGTATAACAATTATACATGCCCCTATGTCATCATTGGACCGATTCAACCTAGTACAGAAGCTCACATTTGTGAGTCTTTTTGGCTGAATCATTCAAAAGAACAGCTCATAGGAGTCATTTGTTCATCAGTTGCCTGATTCAACGATGATCAGTTGTAGTTGACCATGCAGCTTCTTTAGATATGTTTTTTTTGACTTTGTGGCACCCGGTCTTTGTCTCTCCTCACGTTCAGTTCAGCCTCCAACACGCTGGAGATTCATTAGTGGTTCAGGAGTTTTTCCAGTATGATTCAAGATCCATTGATGCAACCATATGTCACGTTTATTTATTTATTTATTTATTGCATGGGGCTGATTTTGAATAAGAATGTGTTCTTGATTCCTGACCCATCCGTGCATTTATAGCACTGGGACTGTAACAGAGAAAGCCCTAATTACTGCAGTATGTGATTTTCATTACCTTTCCCTCTGGATCTGTTTAACGAAAGCAAGAAAGCGTGGTGCGCTAGTGATTCTAAAGTTAAGCTCTTCTGAGGGGAACCACAAATTCAGGCATTTCCGCAGGACAGATAAATCTACAGGCATGGCGGTGGACTTTTCTAATTAGAAGACTAGCGCGCATCCCTTATTTACAACAGATGATGCCTTTCAAGGGAAGGATGCAGAGATCTAGATAGATCTGGATGTGCTCAGTGCTGCGCTAATCGATATGAAATGCACATTTTTTTAGACACACACATTCATTGTTGGGTTTTCTTAAGTATTCAAGGTGAAATATGATTCCACTAAGCAAATGTAATAATCATATACGAAATAGCTCATACTTGGCAGAGAAAACTCCTTCACTATTGCTAAAAAAGTTTTCTTTTAAATAAAATATTTTTTTATTCATGCAATTTATTAAAAAAAATGATAAAAAGTGGCAGTAAAGACTTTTCTGAAAATATATTTGAGGTAAATCGTTTTTTTTCTTTTTTTGGGGGGGGTCATGGTTTTCACAGAAATATGAAGCAACACAACTGTTTCAACATTGATAGTAATCATAAATATTAGACTGATTTCTGAAGATCATGTGACACTGTAGACTGGAGTAATGATGCTAAAATTCAGATTAGCATCACAGGAATAAATTACATTTAAAAATATATTGACATTAATTTGACTGTTTTTACTATATTTAAAAAATAAATAATCATAAGAAACTCTTTTTAAAAACTATAATATAGATGACATTAATGATTCCCCGAATCATGACTTCTTGAGGTATGCTAATTGAACAGACATATAATTTGTCTTGTGTTTTATATAATAAAATCTCTCAATATGACTGTATTTTTTCCTCAGGCTGGATTTGGGGAAGCACGTCTCGGAGTACTGTATTCTCATTCGTTTCTCCTCTAATCTAATGAAAGCCTCATGTAATGGAAAGGCTGGAGCGTGACTAAAGACAGGCCGTGTGTTTATGTGCATGAAGGTGAGCCGGTTTAGTCGTTGATGTGAGTCAGTGTAACCTGGGCTCTTTCTGCAGGTCGACTGGGCGCAGCAGCAGGAGGTGAAGACACGAGTCAAACGTCACGCCAGGAGCGACCCGAGCTACATCCACTTCAACGATCCCAAATGGTCCAACATGTGGTACATTGTTAGTAGATATTTCACACATTCAGTCCTATATCTGCACTGTCTTTACTTTTGACCCTTTTATGTAATGAAGTTATTTAGCAAATTAATCGTTTCCTGTGACTTCTAGAGAAAAGGGCCAGTGATTTGCGGTTCATTAACCCAGCTCGTTTGTGAAGCTCCTGTTGTTTTATTTGTTTTATAGCAGGGCTGTTTCCGCTGCCCTGGCCTCATAAAAACCCAACTGTGTGAAAGCAGTGTATGTGCACCAGTTTGTTTCCCTAACAATGCTATTGGATCATAAATGAATTTATGTTGTGGGTTCTGTGATGTCAGGAGGAAATTAACAAACAATAATGCTAATGCTGGCACCCAGGGGCGCATTATATTTTTCGATTAAATGATTTAAATGGGAGTTTGCTGCAGTGAAAACAGCATTCTGTAAACACTCACACACTCATTTTCGGTGCCACCCTGGCTGTAGTTGCCTATATAGTGAATGGTTCCCCCCACACAGTTTGTGTAGTTGGTATGTTCCACCGATATACTGTAAGCGGAATGCAGATGAAGAAGAGACACAACACTGTAAACACCTTGATCGCAGTATTGCCGCTCTGACCAAAGTGCGCATGCGCCCCTGATGTACATGAATGACAGGACGCGCACCTGTAGTAATACACAGATTAGAAACGATGGAGGGGAAGAAAGCATCGCATTTCTAGGAAAAACACAACTCTGTCTCTGTTCCTTACCCTCATCCAGAAACGGCGAGAACGCGACCGCAGCATATAGGCAAACAAATTCCATCACATTTCTATGGTGCCAAAAAAGCGTGCAATACAGCCATACAAAATCATCATGCATTAGACGTAAATCAATTAAAATAGCAGCCAGTATACACACACATGCTCTTTCTGAGTCCATAATTTGTGCTGTGCAATGTTATGTGAATAATGGCAGTAACAAAAACAATTATCTACATGTAACAATTCTTTGCATGTAAAAAAAAAAAGATAATTTTTTTTTTTTAACAACTCTTACGGGAGTAAGAGTTTTGCTCGTGACATGTAAACACCATAATGCGATAAAGACCTTACTCTGATTATTGGAAATAATTGCATTATTCGTGCGCATGTAATTGTAGTCAGTGTTGTGAACGTTAACTGGCATATTAACAAGAGAAAAAAAGAATCAAGAATTCCCTCAACAAGCCAGTGTTATTCCAGAATATAAGCTCTGCGATCAAACACGGTTATGATTTTTTAAGTTTTGTTGGTCAAGAACATCTCCATAAATGAACACATTTTGAAGCCTAAACACAACTGTCAGAAGTAAAAAGCTAAAGTTAGGTTATAAACAAACTTCTCCACGATTGCATGGCTTCTGATACAGCTTTCAATCTTTATTTAAAGAACACTTTTCCTGTTTCCAAGATTGTTTCCACCATGGGATAAAAATGTAATTGCAACTTTTTCTCTTTTTATGTTATTAATTATATTATCAGACTGAATACGTGGGAATTGTGAGATTTAAATGCAGAAATGTGAGATATAAACTTGCAATTGTGAACAAATATAATAGTGAGATAAAGTCACAATTACCTTTTTTATTTTTATTCTGTGGAGGAAACAAAAAACATAATTGCAAGATATAAACTCACAATCACAAGATATAAAATCAGAATTGCAGGATATAAACAGAATTCTGAAACAAAAAGTCAGAATTGCGAGATATAAACTCAGAATTATGAGACAAACTCAGTTCAGTTCAATTTTATTTATATAGCACATTTAAAAGCAATCATGGTTGACCAAAGCCATGCTTAACAATGAAATATAAATTCAGATATAAATATAATTCAGAATTATGAGGTATAAACTCAAAATTGTGAGATACAAACCTGAACTGACTCAAATGATTCGCGCTCCGCGGTCCCGAACTGACTCAAATGATTCGCGCTCCGCGGTCCCGAACTGACTCAAATGATTCGCGCTCCGCGGTCCCGAACTGACTCAAATGATTCGCGCTCCGCGGTCCCGAACTGACACAAATGATTCACGCTCCGCGGTCCCGAACTGACACAAATGATTCACGCTCCGCGGTCCCGAACTGACTCAAATGATTCACGCTCCGCGGTCCCGAACTGACTCAAATGATTCGCGCTCCGCGGTCCCGATCTGACTCAAATGATTCGCGCTCCGCGGTCCCGAACTGACTCAAATGATTCGCGCTCCAAGGTCTCGAACTGATTCAAATGATTCGCGCTCCAAGGTCCCGAACTGACTCAAATGATTCGCGCTCCGCGGTCCCGAACTGACTCAAATGATTCGCGCTCCGCGGTCCCGAACTGACTCAAATGATTCGCGCTCCGCGGTCCCGAACTGACTCAAATGATTCGCGCTCCGCGGTCCCGAACTGACTCAAATGATTCGCGCTCCGCTGTCCCGAACTGACTCAAATGATTCGCGCTCCGCGGTCCCGAACTGACTCAAATGATTCGCGCTCCGCGGTCCCGAACTGACTCAAATGATTCACGCTCCGCGGTCCCGAACTGACTCAAATGATTCACGCTCCGCGGTCCCGAACTGACTCAAATGATTCACGCTCCGCGGTCCCGAACTGACTCAAATGATTCACGCTCCGCGGTCCCGATCTGACTCAAATGATTCGCGCTCCGCGGTCTCGAACTGACTCAAATGATTCGCGCTCCGCGGTCCCGAACTGACTCAAATGATTCGCGCTCCGCGGTCTCGAACTGACTCAAATGATTCGCGCTCCGCGGTCCCGAACTGACTCAAATGATTCGCGCTCTGCGGTCCCGAACTGACTCAAATGATTCGCGCTCTGCGGTCCCGAACTGACTCAAATGATTCGCGCTCTGCGGTCCCGAACTGAATCAAAGAGAAAAATCACTCACTAGTCTTGACTGAAAAACTTTAATACAGTTTCTTTAATAGGAATCAATCTATGTAGTGTTTTATTTTTATATTTGTTCATGCAGTGTCTTTGTTTTTCATTTGTGTGTCTTTGTTCTCATTTTTTAATAACAAAGATAAAATAATGACAACGATTTTTATCTTCACTGACTTTGGCCTAAATATCTGCCATCCTTTTTTATATATTGCTACCTTAAAAGGCTTTGTCTTTATAATAGGCCAAATTAGTTTGGCTGTGATGCTCAAACAGCTTCAAAATAGAAGAACCAACACGACAAAGAATCCTTCTTCACTCTGTAATGATTGTTTATGTTTGCGCTGTACTTCTGCTCCTCTTTCATCAAGCTTCACATTGATTACCGATGGACGAGTCGTCTTGAAAAAAATCCCTGAAAAAATGTGTTGCTCTTTGTTTATTTTCCCCTCAAAGTGTCCTCGAAGAACTGTAGACCTTGTCAATTTTATGCAAATCGCTTTGTTCTCCGTATATCAGTACCAAACACTAGACGATTAATGGTTAATCCATTCGAGCTGATGTTTCCAGACACTGTTAAAGCATATTCTGTGTGTATTTGCACTCGTATGATTAATATTCCGGCACAAAGGAATCTGAGACTGTTTTCAATCCGTCCTCTGAAGTTGACTTCACACTGGGACGTCTCAGTTGATCATGTCCTCAAAGACGGCGTTGAAAAGAATCATAAATGAGATCCTCAAGGACACGCGAACCTCTGCTGCTGAATAAACATGAATCTTCTCGTTTAATTTACAGGTTCACGCCCGCTTGTTGTGACATATTTCCTCACAGACGGATTGAGTCATAATAAGGTTACTCAAGTAATAAAGGCTTGTGTTTCTGGAGAGCTGAGAATATCGCTTCAGATCAATTGTCTTCCAATGTTCCCTGTTTTCAAAGTCAAACGTGTGTGACTGAAACCGATTGCAAGTGAAGGCATGTTCATGTTGATGACTTTCACTGTTTTCCAGCACTGTAGTGATAAAAACAGCCGCTGTCGTTCAGAAATGAATATCCTTGCAGCCTGGCAGAGAGGCTACACCGGTCGAAACGTGGTCGTCACCATCTTGGACGACGGTATTGAGAGGAACCATCCGGACCTGGCGCAGAATTATGTGAGATTATCTTGATCGATTATTGCTGTAAATGCATTTGATTAAGGAAAGACACTTCAGACAGAAATATTGTTTTTTCTTTAAATGGCCAATTGTTGAGATTTGGGGCTTTTCCTATCTTTTCTTCTTTCAGACTAAAATACACTTAAGTTTATTTTATTATACTTCACCTTTTTTGTCGGTAAGTTTCTGTTATATAGATATCTTTAAAGTCTGTTTTCTAAAAAATGTGAACAAAACAAATCAAGAATTTAAAATCTGGCTTTATCCAATGTTCAGATTTCTGTTCTGGAGATATATGCAAATACATAGTTAAACAGATAATGCCTCATTTGGATATTTAAACATAACATTTCAGAAAAAACATTTCTTGATTAAATCAATCAGCTGGAAGATTGTGATTAAGTTCATTTATTTATTATTAATTGATTAGTAGTTCATTTTTATTTATTATTATTGTTTAGTTTTACTTACTTAAGTACTTACTTTAGTTTAACTTACTTAAGTTCTTGACTTAAGTGTTATTTTAATATCATAAATATAGTATAATAGTTGTATTTATTAATATTTTTATGCTTTATTTTACATTGAATTTAATGTCTATAGTTTTTTGTCAGTTTTAGTTTTGTTATTTTCTGTTGCAGCTTTAACTTAAACTAAACAAAAATGTGAAATATTTGCTTGGCAACTACACTGTAAAATAAAAAGTTATTAATAAGACGTATTATTGGAGTAGGTTTTACTAGAAAGTACTATTTCACTATTTTTACTTCAAAATTTCAATTCAGTTAATTTAATTAAATGCGTTACTTGCTGTTTTTTGTAATTGTAAAATTTACTAGCAATTTATTTTGACATCAATTTTATACCAATTATTCAGTAATTTTACTTAAAGAAAATCACATTTAATTCAATGTTACTTGCCATTTTTAGTAATTACTGGTGAAATTTACTAGCAATTTTTACACCAATTTTTGTTCAGTCTAATATTTACTAGACTGAACCGTTTATTTCAGTTAAAAGCTTTTAATTTTTTTTTTAGTTAAATAGTTTCAGTTTTAGTTAACAATATCAGCACTGCTCAACACAGTATGATTTATAAAAGTATTGTTTGTTGCATATTTCAGCACCGTAGATCTCTAGAGTAGAAAACAAAGTGTTGATTAATTCGATGTGTTTTGTGCATCATTCAGGACCAGCTGGCGAGCTACGATGTGAACGGAAACGACTACGACCCGACCCCACGATACGACTCCAGCAACGAGAACAAGTGAGTCCTGATGCCCTCAAAACTACAGCTGTGTTAAACACGCCTCCTTTGCTGCAAACAGCTGCGCGTCTCGCTTTGAGTGATCATGCGGTGGGTAAGTGTAAGCCGTGAGGTTATCTAATAAACCCGGTGAGACTTCATAATGATCTCGTGTGGAAGAAAGTGAGCTCTGAACATCTCAGCGTTATTTTTGATCTGTAAAGGTGAAGATGCGTCTCATTTCTGTGACAGCAGCAGACTGGAAATGTCTTGAAAAAGCTTGAAGATTGATTTGAAGTTTGAAGATCATTAGCTTTGTGTAGGTTCAATAACTTGTTAATTGATTTTTTTTTTTTTTACATTGGTAGAGATATTTGACTATCGTCTATAATGCAGTTACACACTCACATTACATTGCTATGCGGTCACAAAAACTTATCGTTTGCACACATTTTTAAGCACTGTGGTTTAAAAACAAGTACTTTTTAAGCCATTGAAATGCAGTCAGCAGCAAAAGAGAACTAATTTCTCTGTATGCTCGCACCGAGAGACGTGCGCATGTGAAGATGCTGCTCATACAGCGTGGGAGGATTGAACTTAGTTTTGCCTCTTTATAGGCCTTGAACGGTTAAATACACACTTATATGTGCAAAATGCTCGTATTTGCAAGCATCCTCATAAGCAAGCCCAGTAAGAAAGCAAACAGCTGAGAAAGAAAACACGTGTAAAAGTAGATTTAATCCAGGCAGCTCTTAAAGTGACAGCAGTCTAATATTCCTGCCGTCTGTCATTCAGTTTAATCAAACAACAAAAGAGAGAAAATCTCTCACTGCTCTTGACTAAATCACTTTTGTAAATAGTTAATGATGAGCAGTGTTTTTATACATTTCATTACGCTATACAATATATGTAGCATTTCTTATTTATTTGTTCTACACTCTTAAAAATAAAGATGTCATAGAAGAACCTTTTGTGTCTAAATGGTTCCATAAAGAACTTCAGCATCTGAAGAAGCTTTCTGTTCCACTAAAGGCTCTTTGAGCTGAAATAAGGTTCTTCAGATTATAAAAAGGTAATGAAGATATGTTTCTTTAAAGAAACTCTGACTGAATGCTTCTTTGTGGAACCAAACATGGTTCTTCTATGGCATCGCTTGAAGATCCTTATGAAGCACCTTTATTTTTAGTGTACTGTAATTGTTTGTCCTATTGCTTGTAATAAGTTTCGTATTCTTATTTACTTGTCTTCAGTTTGTTTTTTATTTAGGCTATTATTAGTTGTTGATATTAACACTGGTGGCACAAATTATGAAATTACTATTGAAAAATGTTGATATCATAAAGACTTTATTTAAAGCCAAAATAACTATACCGTGATATTTCGTCGCAGTGAAATAAGATTACTCGTATCATGATATACAATTTTGGTCATATCCCCCCCCCCCCCTGGGTAGTTGTTAGCAGTGTTGGGGGTATTTAATTAATTACAAGTAACGTTACATAATCAGATTGCATTTTTCAACTAGTATGATTTATTGTTGAAGTAAGAGTGTTGAATTTTCTTTCCCTGCATCCTATTCTTCTGAGTCATTTGAGTTTTGGTGTAAAAGCACTTTTGCATCTGCCCAAAATTTATCTTTTTATATTAAAAACAAAAAAGCAAGCCCTTGCCAGATGAGGGAAAAGTAATGCATTACTTTCCATAAAAAAATAGCTAAGTAATGCAATTAGTTAAATGTTTTGGGGGGTTGCACAGTATTATAACGCTATGATTAATAGAGCAATGTTTTTCAAATCTGGCATCTTCAAGAGCTGTGATATTTGGGGCCGTGCAAATAAAGGCGTAACGATGGGCTCGTGTGGCGTGTCAACAGAATGAAGAGGCTTTCTTTTGTGGCGAAGCACTGAAAACAATCCAATCCTGTGGGATTGAGGCTGGTGTGGATTTAATTGAAAACGTCTGTCTTTGATAAGCACCTGATTTAATGCTTGTTCTCCGCTCACGCTGCATGTTTACCAATGAACTCTGCCAAGAGCTCAGACACAACCTCAAAGCGCTGTTTTGTTAATACTCATCAGGACATTTGAAACCGGAAAACAATGCGACGTTCAATTCATTTCTGAAGTGCAGAACGTGCCTCCCGGAGCAGAAACTTAATTGAGTGAGGACAGAAAAAAAAACTATTGAAAGAGACGTTGGTAAAGAAGTACACCGAGCGAACGAGAGCGAGTGAACAATGCACAAGATAAAAATGCAATTAATGCATGTCTAATGCGATTCTTGTGCTCCTGTATCCACTCTGACAGTGGTGGAAGACTCAATATAAATCTGTTATAAAATGTGTCCAAAAGGTTTTTTGCTTTTGGTTACCAAAATGAAATCAAAAGTTTACCTCATTTACTTTCTTGCACGATCATGTGACACTGAAGACTGGAGTAATGGTGCAGAAAATACAGCATGCATCGCAGTAATAAATATAATAAAATATAATAAAATATAAAACTATTATTTTAAATTGTAATATTTTTTTTTACTTTTATTACTGTATTTTAAAATAAAAGACACTGTGTTTATTGCATATTAAATATTAATTGTATTTTAAAATGCAGCCTGGATGAGCATAATAAACTTCTAAAAAAATGATATATAAGAAATATATATATAACATCTAATATACTAGGGGTGGGTCACATGACCAAATTTGTTATTTCATGATGTGAGAAATTTTACTTCACAGTAATGATATGCACAACAATATATTTATTTAATTATTATAAATAATGTTAAACAATGTTATTTTAGTATCATTGGGATACTTTTATATATTTAGAAGATCTAACATTTCGAGTTTTTAACAAATATTTTCCATATTAATTTTTGTTGTATTTTTTTTGCTTTTATTAATTTTTATTTCGGTTAAATGTTTTGTTGCCTTGGCAACTTGCTGAAATTAAATATTTGTGTAAATGTTTTTTTTTAATATATATATATTTTTATGGTTGTAGTTTTACTTCACTATAAAAACCCTGACTGTAAATTGTAAAAATATTTTATTATTATTAATGCAACATTAATTTTAACCAAATAAATGCAGCCTGAGCATAAGAAATGTTAAAAATCTTACCGACGCCAAACTTTTGAATGTAGGCCATATACAATGAGTCAAATCCCTATGACTTGAATCAGAGGCAGTGTCTTAGTGTATTGTGTTTGGCCTTTAGCAGCGTGAAGAGGACAGAATAAAATAAAGAGATGATGGAGAAGAAAGACAAAACTCTGATCAAACTCAAACACACACAACATTTTAATTATTTGTGTGATATGTGACCCTGGACCACAAAACCAGTCATAAGTGTCCATTTTTCGACATTAAGATTTATAAATCACCTGAAAGCTGAATAAATAATATTTCCATTGATGTATGGTTTGTTATGATAGGACAATATTTGGTCAGATACAACTGTTAGAATATCTGGAATCTGAGGGAGCAAAGAAATCTAAATATTGAGAAAATCATCTTTAAAGTTGACCAAATGAAGTTCTTAGCAATGCATATTACTAATCAAAAATTAAGTTTTAAGATATTTACGTTAGGAAATTTGCTAAATATCTTCATGGAACATGATCTTTATTTAATATCCTAATGATTTTTGGCATAAAATAAAATGTATAATTTTGACCCAAATAGTGTATTTTTGGCTATTGCTAGAAATATACCCCAGCGACTTAAGACTGCTTTTGTGCTCCAGAGTCACATTAATGATTGTTTTTCTTTTCTTTCCAGACACGGGACACGATGTGCTGGTGAAGTCGCTGCTGTAGCCAACAACTCGCACTGCATTGTGGGTATAGCCTACAACGCCCGCATAGGAGGTACACCTGAGTCTGTTTACAGCTCGCCTTATTTTCTCAGAAATGTCAGATGCTATTTCAGTTTCAGACCCGCCGCAGCCGGCTCTCAACACACACACACACACACAGATCAGCGAAACTGACCAATTGCCGCAAGTGACTAAACCCTGATCGAGCAACAGGTTTCAGACACAATCGGAGCAGATAAGACGGGATTATTCCGCATGTGTGCACAGGATTAAAGCGGCGAGATGTCCGCCTCTGCTCGGAGAGTTCATTAATTTAGTGGACAGCGAACCGCCCGACACTCATGCGCTCATAAGCAATTAATCCTATGAAAAGGCCGATCAGTTTTAATCAAAATGTGGATTTCATGATATGCCATCAGCCATCTGGGGCCGTTTTGTTCAGGCACACAGCTGCGCTGAAAGACACGGATATTTCTTTATTGTACTCGCAGGTGGCAGGACTGACAAATGCATCCTTTGCTCGGACTTGGCGGAGTTTCTGTCCGTCTTGTTCCAGTTGCACCATATGCCAAATGCATAAAGTTTAGCGATGCAACTGCGAGTCCAGGACAGGGCAGCATATGCAAGGCTCTTTATTAGGAGCCAAGTGCGAGTTCCATTCATTTGCTTTCATTCGTTTTACTGGTTGGCATTGGAGCCTGTGGCAGCAGTTTGACGGAAAGTTGTAAAATGTGACTTTTACATCCAGAGTTCCTTAGAATTGAATAATTTCATAACCCACACTGTTTGTGGACCCACTTCAACAATATTAAAATCCACAACAGATGAGATATTAAGAGTGTTTGTTAAGCCGGTGCTAAAATATTATACCTTTTTCTAACAAACTCATCATTTTAAGCACTAATTTTAATGAACACTCAAAGAAATGATGTGTTAATGTAATGTTTGCATTTGCAGTCTCTTCAGCGCAAACCACAAAAACTTCTGCATAACAGTAAATATTTAAATGTCAAACATAACAGTGTTAAACAGGTGTTTCCCTTCACTTAAAACCACTGGATTTCTTATCCAGTTTTTTACACATTAATCGATTACCAAAATAAGCATTAGTTGCAACTTTTGTGTTTATTGTATACGAGTAGAGAAAATTGTTTGGTGACTAGATGAACAACTTTTTGCATAATTTATAATCTGCCAGGTAAACATTTTTGAAGTCGGTTTTCCTCAATAAGCTGCATGATCTGAGGATTTTAGGGTTAAATACCATTAATAACCACATTCTGAAGTGGACATTTGATTGACTCGTTCCTCATCGAAATGCTGGCTGCACATCTCGTAATATATCTCAATTGCAAAGCCTTGTCAGCTAAATATTCCTCTTAAGAATTGCGGAGTGATGTTTGGTCATTTGTCCAAGCCAGATACAGACAGATCAGCACAATGAAAGACGTGCTTTAGGTCTTTTGGCCCAGCAGTTGACGTTTTTCCCTGCTTAATCACTGAAACGCCGCCAAAGCTAATACGTGTCAGATTCAAGCCAATGACTTCATCGCCTTCTAATGACATTTCTAATCGCCTCGCTTTGGCTGCTATGTAGAACTTCACGTCCTTTAACCATAATTAGAAATGTAGAAATGTTTAGTTCTCCTGCTCTGCGGTTCAGAAAGTGTTTGCTCGGTGCTGTTTGAGAAGTCGAGGAATCAATTGGAGGTGTAATGCAGCTTGTTAGAAGTGAGATGAACGATAGAGAAGTGTTAAGCCTCCTGCGTTTCCTCAGAGGTGTTTTAAGGAAGGAAAACTCGCATATGGTGTTAGAAATAATAACACACGCACAGTCGCACACACATTCTCACACTATAGCACATTGAGCGCATTGGAAAACAAACACATGTTTGTTATTATATTATGGCAGGCTTATTGACTATCTGAAATAAGCTGATTCATTGTGCCTGCTCATTTCAGAAGTCCATCAAAGATCTTGGCTGGTGTCTAAGCGGTAGTGGGTTTGAACCCGAACTATTTCCATTGTGCCGTTGGGCAAAGCTCATGAACTACACCGTAAACATTTATTTTTCAAAGTTGTAAACAACGATCATTGGAGTGTGTTTTCCAAGAAAATACTATTTCAGTCTTTTTACTTACAAATATCTTGTTTAATTCATTGTGTTACTTTATTACTATAACAAATTCTGTCACTATAACAAATTCCTCGTATTCTGTCACTATATTCTATAGAATATAATTCCTCGTATTCTGTCACTATATTCTATAGAATATAATTCCTCGTATTCTGTCACTATATTCTATAGAATATAATTCCTCGTATTCTGTCACTATATTCTATAGAATATAATTCCTCGTATTCTGTCACTATATTCTATAGAATATAATTCCTCGTATTCTGTCACTATATTCTGTAGAATATAATTCCTCGTATTCTGTCACTATATTCTATAGAATATAATTCCTCGTATTCTGTCACTATATTCTATAGAATATAATTCCTCGTATTCTGTCATTACAACAAATTCTGTCACTATATGAAGTTCCTAAACGTAAGTTATGGAGGAACGAGCCCATCTAATCTTTCAATCAACAGCCAGAGTATATAAGCAGCTGTTTACCTCTCTCTAGTCCCAGCTGTTTCAGCATCCCTCCACCTCCCCAATCTCCACCTTCTTCTTAGGTACCTTGCCCTCCACCTCCCCAATCTCCACCTTCTTCTTAGGTACCTTGCCCTCCACCTCCCCATCTCCACCTTCTTCTTAGGTACCTTGCCCTCCACCTCCCCAATCTCCACCTTCTTCTTAGGTACCTTGCCCTCCACCTCCCCCATCTCCACCTTCTTCTTAGGTACCTTGCCCTCCACCTCCCAAATCTCCACCTTCTTCTTAGGTACCTTGCCCTCCACCTCCCCCATCTCCACCTTCTTCTTAGGTACCTTACCCTCCACCTCCCCAATCTCCACCTTCTTCTTAGGTACCTTGCTCTCCACCTCCCCCATCTCCACCTTCTTCTTAGGTACCTTGCCCTCCACCTCCCCATCTCCACCTTCTTCTTAGGTACCTTGCCCTCCACCTCCCCCAATCTCCACCTTCTTCTTAGGTACCTTGCCCTCCACCTCCCCAATCTCCACCTTCTTCTTAGGTACCTTGCCCTCCACCTCCCCAATCTCCACCTTCTTCTTAGGTACCTTGCCCTCCACCTCCCCAATCTCCACCTTCTTCTTAGGTACCTTGCCCTCCACCTCCCCAATCTCCACCTTCTTCTTAGGTACCTTGCCCTCCACCTCCCCAATCTCCACCTTCTTCTTAGGTACCTTGCCCTCCACCTCCCCTATCTCCACCTTCTTCTTAGGTACCTTGCCCTCCACCTCCCCATCTCCACCTTCTTCTTAGGTACCTTGCCCTCCACCTCCCCCATCTCCACCTTCTTCTTAGGTACCTTGCCCTCCACCTCCCCAATCTCCACCTTCTTCTTAGGTACCTTGCCCTCCACCTCCCCAATCTCCACCTTCTTCTTGGTACCTTGCCCTCCACCTCCCCAATCTCCACCTTCTTCTTAGGTACCTTGCCCTCCACCTCCCCAATCTCCACCTTCTTCTTAGGTACCTTGCCCTCCACCTCCCCAATCTCCACCTTCTTCTTAGGTACCTTGCCCTCCACCTCCCCAATCTCCACCTTCATCCTCGGTACCTTGCCCTCCACCTCCCCCATCTCCACCTTCTTCTTAGGTACCTTGCCCTCCACCTCCCCAATCTCCACCTTCTTCTTAGGTACCTTGCCCTCCACCTCCCCAATCTCCACCTTCTTCTTAGGTACCTTGCCCTCCACCTCCCCAATCTCCACCTTCTTCTTAGATACCTTGCCCTCCACCTCCCCCATCTCCACCTTCTTCTTAGGTACCTTGCCCTCCACCTCCCCAATCTCCACCTTCTTCTTAGGTACCTTTTCCTTTGTAATCACCTTATATAAAGTCCCTGGGGGGTGTATCAGAGCTCGAGCCGAAGCTGCTTCATCGAGCCCCTCATCAGTGGACAGCAAGCCAAATAAGTTTACTCTATTTCCTAATGATTACATGGGCAAACAAACTCGTTAAATTTGTAATAGTGACAGAATTTGTTGTAGTGACAGAATACGAGGAATTATATTCTACAGAATTTAACGAGTTTGTGTAAGTAGGTGTAGGAGTAGGTGTAAACATACCTGGCCAATAAAGTTAATTCTCTCATTATTATAGTTACACAAAAAAAAAATTCCTCAGAGTATTCTGGGTCATTATTTTGTTATTGTTGTTTCCACCACAAAATAAAAAGAGATGTTTTTACTCTTTATCTCACAATTCAGACTTTCCTTCTAAGAATTGTGAGTTTCTTTCTCAAAATGGCTAGTTATAAACTCACAATTACAAGTTAATGTCTGCTAGTTTTGTGTTTGTATCTCCCAGTTCAGTTTTTTTCTTAGAATTGCAAGAAAATTATTCTTAATAGTTATATAAAGATTCAGAATTGTATATGAAAAGTAAATTGTTGTGTAAAATAAAATCTAAATTGCAAGCAAAAAATAATTTTGAGAAAAAAAGTTGCAATTTCTCTCTTTAATTTTTTATCTCATGGTGGAAACAAGCTGCAATAGTTCATTTTCAAGTTCATTTCTTTAGAATTATTTAGATGCAATAGAATTTTCTGAGTAAAAATAGTTTCAAAGTAAATCCTACAAATGTAATAAGTAAAAGAATTGCTGCAGAGGCTTTGGATGACATTTTCAGCTTAATGACTTGCATAGATGCGAGACTTTTTAAAACCCATTCTCTCAAGTTATGAAAAAAAATACAAAGGCTTTCTTTGAGAATAAAGAGCAAGAAGAGGAAATGAAGCTGTAGTTCAATCATGGAACGAGGAGAAAGAGCAGATTGTCAAGGCGTTTGGAAAAATCTCATTGCAGTAGAGGACAATAGACTTTAATTGCAAATTGTGTGCTCGTTAGTGAACATATGGCATATGATTCTGTGTGGGTTTGTGCGTCAGTCTCCGTTTGCTCCATTGCATGCATAAAAAACGGCACTTTTAGCCCAAACACTGTTGGTTCTTACATTTTTGCACACTATATGTTATGTTTTGAAAACCTGAATAGCATTTATCTTTGTAAGAGGTCAGTCTGGGAATTCAGTTCATACAAAACTATAATATGGCTCATTGACACTTGGATTACAGTGCACAAGTCCTCTAGACTACTTTTATATCACTTTCATGGTGCATTTTGGATCTTGGCACTGTAAAGCACCATCTGTTTACGTTGCATGCGAGCTTGGATCTCATTCCTAGCGTCTCAATTTGAGTTTCACAGAGAAAAGAAAATAATACAGGTTTGGAACGACGTTGGCTTGATTATACAATGACTGTATTTGGATGAACTTTTTCTCGAAGGTGTCCGAATGCTTGATGGAGACGTGACTGATGTGGTTGAGGCCAAGTCTCTGGGAATAAGGCCAGACTACATTGACATTTACAGTGCCAGCTGGGGTCCCGACGATGACGGAAAGACCGTGGATGGGCCGGGGCCTCTGGCCAAACAAGCCTTTGAACTGGGAATTAAAAAGGTTGTTGTCTCAAACTCGCACACACAGCATTTAGCATTGAGTAACTGGCATTGTCAGGTTTGTTCAATTTAGGACTTAATTGAAACCACAACATTTGAAGGGAAGATCTTGTCTAAAGCTGATCTGGACTAGTATGTTAGGATGGTTTTGTCAGGGTCTGGGCAGTATAAGTCTTATGAGTAAAAGTTTGTATTACTGTAACAGTGAAAATATTATCATATTGTTATTAGTGTAGGATGTTTTAAAATACAATATGACCACGTACTGATGTATATTTTCCAAAATCAAGTGGGTTAAATATTTAGAAAATTTATTTTTTAAATCTTAAAATGTTTTAAATAATAGTTGTAAGATTTGAATAATGAATAGCTAATCTTGTCATTTCTTTCTTGCCTTTTTAATTTAATTATTTTTATTTATATTTTTTTTGCAAAAGTGGTCTGTCTGCTAGAGGCAGTGTTGTTATTGGATTGTTATTTTCAGTAATTGAAAAATGCTTAAAAAAATGCTTAAAAAAAAAATTAAAATGTAAAAGAAAAAAAGGTTACGGAAATTTAAATAAATAAAAAATAACTTTAGATATAGATGGAAGTGCTAAAATGGCTAATACTATAATAAAAAAGCTAAATAGAAATATTAATAAAATCTAAAAACAATAATAATGACAAGCTCATTTACAAAATTGCAAAACCAAACACAAAAATAAATGTACCATTAAAACTAAAAGTGGAAATATAAAAATGAAAGCTAGTTTGAAATATAATGCATAAATATTACTAGTAAATAAATAATGCTAAATTAACACTCGTGCTTCCGTGTGTCTGTGCAGGGCCGGAAGGGTCTCGGCTCCATCTTTGTTTGGGCGTCTGGTAACGGAGGCCGGCAGAGCGATCACTGCTCCTGCGACGGCTACACCAACAGCATCTACACCATCTCCGTCAGCAGCAGCACAGAAAACGGCAACAAGCCCTGGTACCTGGAGGTCTGCGCCTCCACCCTCACCACCACGTACAGCAGCGGAGAGTTCTACGACCGCAAAATAGTTGAGTCACTTACATCTGTTAGACCACCACGAGAAAGCTCGTTTGCTCCTGAAAACCACTTACAATGTTAATCAAGGTTTTTTGGAGCGGTACTAATTAATAGAGTATTTCCATATTTCATTAAAGTTAAGACTCTTTTGCTCACCAAGGCTAAAATTACAGTAAAAAAGTACTGAAATATTTTTACGATTCAAAAGAACCATTTTCTATTTGAACACGTTTCAAAATGTAATTTATTCCTTTAATTAAAGCTGAATATTCAGCATCATTACTCCAGTCTTCAGTGTCACATGATCTTCAGAAATCAGTCTAATATGATTATTTACTGCTCAAGAACATTTCTGATTATTATCAATGTTGAAAACATATATATATATTTTTTCAAACTTTGAAATGAACAGCATTCATTTGCAATAGAGTTATTAACTGTCATGTTTGATCCGTTTAAAGCATCCTTGCTGAATAAAAGTATTCATTTATTGACTTAATTCTTCTTAATTATTGACAGACTTAATTACTGAATAGGAAAATAGTTTTCCTATTCAGCCTCTTTCATAAGTTTTTGCATATTGTTTGGCCTGTGCGTCTCATGGTAATCAGTAAAACACTGCAACTCAATCCTATTTAGGACATTTTGTTTACTTTTATACAATAATCAATTTTGCTGCTCTATTGTGATGCTTCTTGCGCCCTGAAGCAAAACCGGTTGAACAGATTGAGCTTTTCAATTTCAAAAGAGCACAATAAAATCTTGTTTTCCGAGATATGACCTCTTTAAGCGTGTCTCTCCATTTGTCTTCTCCATCTGTCATCTACTCAACCTTTTGTCCTCGTCTTGCTTTCGGCCTCGTAAGCATGTTCTCTGCTTTATTGGGTCATTTACTCTCTTGATGCCACATATTGTGTCCTACAATTAATCTCAATTATTTCTGACACATTCTCCTTTCTTTCCTCCTTCACCTCTTTTTAAAGTATTAAACATCAGCCTGTATTCCTAAAGATTATAAGAAACAATTGAGAGCGCTCCTAATTTAGCTTAAACATTTCTAACGAGGAGTCTTATCTTAAAAGTGATTCAGGACCAATCTGAGAGCAACTCTGAGCGAGGAAAAGACAAACACTTGTATCTTAGTGAGGAGGCGGGGCTTACCCGCTGCTAGCTATGACACAGTCTTTGGAAGACCGTGATTGGTTGGTTGTCCAAGAAGGAAATAAATGAGCTTTTAAGAGTAGGGTTTATTATAAGCCTTCACTTTGAAATTACAGGAGTAATGTTTCCATACTCTCTCTCTCACACACATTATATATGTATATATATTCGTTATTTACCATGCTGTCATACTTAATGTATTTTATAGGAAATGAACAGCGACATAATAAGTGCTGTAACAGACCCAAATCATCACTGCTGCATAGTTGTATTTTAATAAGTTAATGTAGAGATTACGTCCATTTCTGGCGCGATGGCGTTTCAGCGCGTGTCGGAGATGTTAGCATGTCTTTAATAAGATCGGTCACAAACATGATCCCTGCACGATCTAATGTGTCGTGTCTTATTAACTCACTGTCATGCATTGTGTGCAACACATTTCTTCTCTCTCTTCATGTTTCGTCCATTTTCTCCACCGCTAAAGAAACTCTTAAAAGTCCTCGTCCGTACTCCTAACAGTTTTGGTTCTTAAGACCTCTTTTAAGGGGTGAGATGCTTTCTGAATGACTTTTTTCTTTACTAGGATCTTTTCTTTAATTTTAAGAGGAATTTTGTTACTAGGAGCGACTCTTAGCACTAAGAGTTTTCATAAATACGGGCCCCGACCATTTGTCCAAATAGATGTGCTTTAAGATTCATAAGCATTCAAATGTGTTTTATTTTTTGCCTTATTGGTGTAAAAAAGGTTGAGAAATCCCAACACTGACGCAGAGATCTATCATCTTTTGACCAGAAATGTTGTATATGCATGTTACTAGCAATCTGCCAAAACTCAGTCATCTTCTATAGATCTTCTGTCCCAGATCCTGATGCTCATCCTGCTAATACAGCTGAGCTCTTGTTGTTCGCCTCTTTCCACAAATATCTTTTGATGAAATGAGACGGTTGGAAAAAAGACTGGGGCTAAATGTTTGGTCTGGCACCATACGCAGGGAAAACCGCAGGGTGCCGCAGGATAAAGATGTGTGTGAATTTGCGTTCTCTTCCAGCGGCGCAGATTATGACATTATCCTTAAGAATGACTACTGTGGGTTTTTGCTTTTCTTTTGGTGCTGGGTTTGTAGTCGAGCTCATTTACACATGCATGACAGGATTCTTCTTCTTTTCTCTCATACATTAGAAACGATTTAGTAAAATAAATGATTTTATATAAGGTTTAAAGCTTGAATGCTGTGGTTTTATTTGTGGAGCTGCTAAAGCAAGCATCACTATTTCTATTACTCATGCTAAAAGTTTACTTTAGAAAAACGTGAGTGTGGAAATCATCCCAAACTGCCTTGAGTGATATTTTAAATCATGCTGCAGGCTGTATGTTGTGTAATTCTTAAGTTCACAAATATGATAAGAATGTAGTTTTGCTATGACTTATTTAGTTTGTGCATGCAACATTTTTAACATACTATAAAACAACTGCTATTTGATCCAAATGATTTGATCTATTCCAGTATCCAGCAATACTCACATCTTACAATTCAGTCAAAATACGAGAGTTTAACTTTAGTTTTCTTGTTAAATAAGCCGTTATATATATTGGGTATCAAATGTGCCATATATATATATGTATATATGTTGTTTTTAAAATGTCTTAAACTCCATTTTTATTTTTTATTTGCAGTCTTAAAAACCTCTTACATTTCCTTAAGCGTGCAGATAAAGTGGTTAACGAGAAGTCTGTTAATACTTTCCTCAAATGTCTGTAGAAAATGTAAAAGTAGTGTTGTCTTGTATATTTCCTAACTGCTGTTTATAAACACAAAAATAAAGCCCTGACACGCACACATATCGCACAAGAGCATGTGTCTCCAATCTCAGCATCTTCTTCAGGACCCCGTCGGTGGCACTGACCCCATTCATGTTTGTCCTTTTGAGAAACGCCAGTGTAATCAAGCTCATGTTTGATGGAAGACACACTCGAGCGCTCGCTCTCTCTGCCTGCGGGCTACCAGAACAGCTCTGTGGGTGACCCGCTGGTTCCCAGAAAACCAGAACGACGAAATATTTACAGAGCACTTTGCAGAAAACCGCTCGTACAGTCACGGAAGCACATTCTTTCAGAGAATAGCTGGAAGCTTTAAACCCAAAAATTACAATTTACTGAACACTTACTCACACTCAGAACATGTAGATGTGGATGAGTTTATTTCTTCATCAGGACAGATTTGGAGAAGTGTAGCATTACATTACTTACTCAGAAATAGTTGCTCTGCAGTGAATGGGTGCCGTCAGAATGAGAGTCCAAACAGCTGATAAAAACATCACAATAACCCACACCACTCCAGTCCATCAGTTAATGCCTTATGAAGTGAAAAGCTGTGTGTTTGTAAGAAACAAATCCATCAATAAGATGTTTTAAACTTTAAAACTATTGTTTCTAGCTAAAATATGAGTCCTTTATCCATAATATTGCTTTTTCCAGTGAGAAAGTCTCATCTGAATCAGGAGAGAAATATACACAAATCAAGCACTGTTTACAAGCAAAAACAGTTCAAAACAAATGTGTGGGTGAATTTTGATGTGAAAGGACAACAGGAGATGGATTTGTTTTCACTGGAGGAAGAGTGCTATTATGAATTATGGACTCATAATTTGGCCAGAAGCGGCGGTTTGAAGATAAAAAAAACATCTTAATGATGTATTTCTTACAGACATGCAGTTTTTCACTTCACAAGACATTAACTGATGGACTGGAGTGGTGTGGGTTATTGTGATGTTTTTATCAGCTGCTTGGACTCTCATTCTGACGGCACCCATTCACTGCAGAGCATCCATTGCTGAGACAGTGATGTCATGCTAAATTTCTCCAAATCACGAAATATGCGTTCCTGTGTGGCTCAGTGGTTAGAGCATTGCGTCAGCAGCGCAAAAGGTTGTGGGTTCGATTCCCAGGGAACACACATACTAATGAAAATGTATAACCTTAATGCAATTGTAAGTCGCTTTGGATAAAAGCGTCTGATAAATGTAAATGTAAATCTGTTCTGATATAGAAGCAAACTCATCTATATCTTGGATGACCTGAGGGTGAGTACATTTTCAACAAATTTAAATTCTATTAAGGAGGACTTGACCTGTTGCTTAAAGAGAAGTCATGCAAATCTAGAAGACCTGCTGTACCTGTTAATAAGAGTTAAGGACAAAATGTGAAAATCCATGTCCACTTTGCTGCATCTAAACTGAAGCTGTTAACTCTTTGATGTTCTGTGTTTCTGTGTTTCTGGTACCAGGTGACGACAGACCTGCGGCAGAGATGTACTGATGGACACACAGGCACCTCTGTATCTGCACCGATGGTGGCGGGTGTCATCGCTCTCGCTCTGGAGGCAAAGTCAGTTTTCTGCTCCTCTTCATCACTTTCTACATTTTTGACATTATTTTTCCATAAAACAGATGCAGAAAGCTGCACTGCTTCTTTATATTCAATTTTTATATTTATTGTTTAATTTCTTTTGGCTTAAAGAGGCGCTTCTGTCATCATTTGATCAGCCTCAACTGTTTAAGAAGATCTTATGAAAAAAATTGATTTCTTTGCACATGCAATAGGGTCCAATTTTGTTACCTTTATTTCTGTAGTGCTTTATACAGTGCATACTGTTTAAAAGCAGCTTCAAAGTAATAAACAGAGAAATAAAAGAATCATTGATGCAAACTTCTTCAAATATGAGACAAATTCAAATTCTACTGTAAAGCAGCTCTAAAAAGAGTATAGTGTCAGTATTAGTAGAGCATGGTGCTAGCAACGCTAAGATCATGGGTTCGAGTCCCAGGGAAAGCAAGAGCTGATCGAATGTAAAAACTGTAACTTGAATGCAATGTAAGTCGCTTTGGATAAAAGCATCTGCTAAATGTAAATATTCCTTTGGATTCCTCTGTCTGGCTTCTCTGCTTGTAAAGGCTTTCAGGACTGTAATTCAATTTAACATAATCATGTTTGCGTAAATTGTGGTTTCATCTCTCAAAACTATATTTACATTTGAGGCATGGTGTGTGCATTTTATATCGTTGAACAAAACTTGAGCCACAGACTTTCAAAACCATTAATCAATATAAAAGTATTACACAAGCAGGAGTGCTGCCGTTGAACTTACTGACGTGATCTTTCCATGTATTTATCTGTGCATGGGATTAATGAGACGGATGACAGCAGAAGAGGAAAAAGCGACGTGTAGCATAGAGAACTGCTGGGATAAAGTTACCTGCTAGGATGCAGTTGTTACACTAAAATGAATGAGTGTCCCAAAAGCCCATACAAACAGAGCCTCTCAGATGGAAAGCAAAAATGGGTCTCAGTCCAAAACAACATATTTGAAATACGAAACAGATAAAAGAAAATGAAATAGCTGTTGTTGAACAGAGGGCAGTACTTTTCAATAGAGCAATAAAACTCTAAAGCCTCATAAAAAGTCTTTGTCATTTCATCTGTCAGTCCTCTGATAACCTGGAGGGATGTCCAGCATCTTCTCGTGAAGACGTCCAGACAGGCTCACCTGAAAGCCATTGACTGGAAAACCAATGCAGCCGGACACAAAGGTGAACACAACATAAATTACTTTTCTGCATTATTTTTACACTGTTTAAATTTAGTTGTGTGGTGTATTATAATTTCTTCTTCTTTTTTTCACTCATAATGTGATAGTGTCATATGATAAGTTTGATTTTATATTGTACATTTCTTACACATATGTCCAAACACATGGTGATATCATGGAACTCTTTAGTACTTTGTTATTTTTAGTGGAATAGAAGTTATGTTCCCATTCAGTCGGTCACGTTCAACGTACGTCGGACTGACTGACGAATAGGAATCTCGCTAGAGGCCAATCTGCTTCGAGTGTAACTAAAACGAGCCAATGCTCATTGGCATGCAATCATATGCAGCAGCTGCTCACCTCGCAGAGCGGGTATATAATGAGCAGCAGGTGCGTTGCATCTTCAGCTTTTCGCTTCTTTCGGAGCCCTAACTGTGCCCTAACTCCACCTGGTGGGGGGAGACATCTCTTCCTTCCAGGGCCTGTGAGCACTCGTCGGATCTTACCGGCAAGGCTTACCAGGCCTGTGGGGAACCACCTCTTCTATCGCCAGGGGACATCAGCACGCAGTTCGAGAAAGCCCCTCCTGTCCAACCGTGGAACCAGGTAAGTGTTGCACAGCACACTCAGACCCCGCTACGGGCCGCCTCACAAAGAGAGCCCCCCGAGCCGCATCCCTGCGTTCCACCTCGATGCCCCACTGCGGGTTCGCCTACGGTCCCCTTGGTCCCGCTTGTGCGGTCTCTGCGAGCCTGGTTAGCGCTCCCCAGTCCGCCTCACTGGCTCATTCGGACCATCAGGCTCGGCTATGCGATTGTTTGCCCAGTGTCCCCCCGAAGTTCAGAGGTGTCCACTTCACTTCAGTGAAAGCTGTTGATGCCCGTGTCTTGCGTGCGGAGATCGTAGTCCTACTGGCGAAGGTCGCGATAGAGCCGGTCACTCCAGCTGATATGAGGTTAGGGTTTTACAGCCCTTACTTCATTGTACCCAAGAAAAGCGGTTGGTAACGACCGATCTTGGACCTGCGAGTTTTGAATCAGAGCCTTCACAAGCTACCGTTCAAAATGCTCACACAGAAACGCATTTTCGCGTGCATCCGTCCCCGAGATTGGTTTGCAGCGATCGACCTGAAGGACGCGTACTTTTATGTCTTGATTCTTCTTCGACACAGGCCGTTTCTGCGCTTTGCGTTTGAGGGTCGAGCATATCAGTACAAGGTCCTGTCATTTGGGCTGGCCCTATCTCCCTGCATCTTCACGAAAGTCGTGGTGGGAGCCCTTGTTCCATGAGAGAACAGGGCATTCACATCCTTAACTCTCTCGACGACTGGCTCATTCTTGCTCAGTCTCGGGAGCAGTTATGTGAACACATGGATTCAGTGCTCAGTCACCTCAGCCAGTTGGGCCTTCAGGTCAACTGGGAAAAGAGCAAACTCGCCCCAGTGCAGAGGATCTCTTTTCTCGGTGTGGAGTTGGATTCGGTTGAACAGTCAGCACGCCTCACAGAGGAACGTGCTCAGTCGGTGTTGAACTGCCTGAATACATTCAGGGGCAGGACAGCGGTCCCACTGAACATTTTTCAGAGGCTCCTGGGGCATATGGCAGCCGCGGCGACAGTAACCCCGTTTGGTTTGCTTCATATGAGACCGCTTCAGCACTGGCTTCACAGCCGAGTCCCAAAATGGGCGTGGCAACGCGGCACGTACCGGGTGGCAATCACTCCGGAATGCTGCCAAGCCATTAGCCCGTGGTCAGACCCCTAGTTTCTTAGGGCAGGAGTGTATCTAGAGAAGGTGTCCCGGCATGCTGTGTTCTTCACGGATGCCTCTGCCACCGGCTGGGGTGCAACGTACAACGGGCATGCAGTGTCAGGGGTGTGGACGGGCCCCCAACTGCATTGACACATCAACTGCCTCGTGTTGCTAGCAGTACGCCTTGCCCTGAGCCACCTGAAAGAGCCGTTACGGGGCAAGCATGTGCTGGTCCGTACGGACAACACTGCGACTGTTGCGTACATCAACCGTCAAGGTGGTCTGCGCTCCCGTCGCATGTCACAACTCGCCCCCCATCTCCTCCTTTGGAGTCAGAAGCATCTCAGGTCGCTTCACGCCATTCATGTCCCGGGGTGCTCACCGTGGGGCCGACAAGCTCTCACGAGCTGCGCTACCGGGAGAGTGGCGACTCCATCCCCAGGTGGTCCAGCTGATTTGGGGAGAGTTCGGCAAAGCTCAGGTAGACCTGTTTGCCTCGCCAGAAACCTCTTACTGCCAGTTGTTCTACTTCCTGTCCGGGGGAACACTCGGTATAGATGCACTGGCGCACAGCTGGCCCCGGGGCCTTCGCAAATATGCGTTTCCCCCAGTGAGCCTACTTGCACAGATTTTGTGCAAAGTCAGGTAGGACGAGGAGCAAGTCCAGCTAGTTGCGCCATATTGGCCCAACCGGACCTGGTTCCCAAAACTTACGCTCCTCATGACAGCTCCTCTCTTGTGAATCCCTCTGAGGAAGGACCTTCTTTCTCAGAGACAGGGCACCCTTTGGCACCTGCGTCCAGACCTCTGGAAACTCTATGTCTGGTCCCTGGACGGGATGCAGAGGTTCTAGGTGACTTACCCCCTGAGGTACTTAACACCATCGCTTTGGCATGTGCACCGTCTACGAGACGTGCTCATGCCTTAAAGTGGAACCTGTCGAGTGGTGTTCTTCTCATGAGAAGACAACCGAAGATGTTCGATCTGTGTCGTGCTTTCCTTCTTGCAGCTAGGGTTGGAGCGTAGGCTGTCTTCATCCACCCTCAAAGTTCATGCTGCCGCTATTGCCGCATACCACAACCACATCGATGGTAAGTCTGTTGTGTAACAATTTAACTAATGCTTGGTAATATCGCGTTCATAATCGAATGCGATTCATCTGCTGCTCATTATATACCCGCTCTGTGAGGTTATGCATATGATTGCATGCCAATGTGCATTGGCTCGTTTTAGTTACACTCGAAGCAGATTGGCCTCTCTAGCGAGATTACTATTCATCAGTCAGTCCGACGTACGTCTCTGTTCCTTCCTTCAGGGAACGAGGGTTACCTATGTAACCGAGACATTTTTTGGAATGAATGAGAGTGGAATGACATTTTTTTATTAAGTATTTTTGTCTTGTTTTACAATATAAATTTAAAAATGTCCATAAACCAACATTAATTTAAGATATATTTATTTATTATTTATTTTGTTAGATTTTTTGTAAGATAATAAGACTTGAAGAGATAGTTCACCCAAAATTTGAAATTCGGTCATCGTCTACTCACCCTAAAGTTGTTCCAAACCTGAATACGTTTCTTTCTTCTGTTGATCACAAAAAATAAACAAAATAAACATGAAAAAGCACAAAATGTTTAAAATAATGTTGGTAACTAAACAACAGATATTGACTTCTGTAGTATGGAAAAATGTGCTATTGAAGTCTGGCTCAACGCAAGAACTTACTTGTGTAACAACTTGAGTAACAACTTGTGGTTGAGTAAATGATGACATGGTTGTCATTTTTGCGTGAACCTTTTAATTTCAGAGAATATCTTTAATATTATCTTTCTTAGTCGGCAAATTGTTTAAGGAAAATTATGTTAAAAAATATTGAAAAAACTGCCAGTAGCTTAAGAAAAATAAACTTAAGACATATTCTATGAAAACTAGTCCTACATTTTCAGAAATCTGATTAAGTGTATTTGTCAAATAATTGTACTTTATTGATAATTTTCATATTTGGTGTCTTACAAAATGAATTTGTTGCAACATATCACTAATATCTGCCCGGCACTCTAGATATTAACATCAACATTAAAACCCCATATTGGTGACACTAGTGAATACAATTTCTGCATGAATGACGTCTGGATAAGTTCAGATTGTCTTATTTAAGTAATTCTGCCGTCTGTGACATCCGTACATGGTTAATATTTGGTGTGTCTGTTGTGTGTGCGTGCGTGCGTGCGTGTCCGTGCACGTGTGTTTGTGTGCCTGTGTCTGTGTGTCTGTGTCTCTGTGCATGTGCGTGTGTGTGGTTGTAGTCAGTCATCTGTACGGCTTTGGTTTGGTGGATGCCGAGGCGATGGTGGTGGAAGCCAAGAAGTGGAGAAACGTTCCTCCTCAGCACACCTGCAGCAAGACCTCTGACCGCCGAACCCGGTGAGGAGATACTCACTGCAGCTCTCACACGGACAAATAAAACTCACTTCTACTCAAATACTTTGAGAAAATTGATACTTATACTAATCAAAGATGCATTAAAATTAATCAAGTGACATTAATGTTCCAAAAAAATAAAATAAAATAATGATTTGTATCTTGTTTTCTAGTAACAAATGTTGATATACCCACAAACCAACAATTAATTTAATTATTTTATCAATAGTTTATTTATAAAGCACATTTTTAACATTGATACTGAAGAGTGGAGTAATGAGGCTGAAAATTCAGCCTTGCATCACAGGAATAAATTACATTTTAAAACATATTCAAATAGAAAACATTTTAATAATATATCAAATTTTCTAGTTTTTACTGTATTTCTGATCAAATAAATGCAGTCTTGGTGAGCAGAAGATATCTATCTATCTGTCTGTCTATTCATTCATCTGAATATTTCAGTGATTTACATATTTTACAAATGAAAGGTGCTTCTTCTTCTCATTTGATTATTTTCTCCTTCGATTTGTGCAAACTTAAATGTGGTTATGCATGACGGGGTCTTAAAAAGGTCTTAAAATGCATTTTTTGCTCTCTACACATTTACATTTAGAGAATACTTATAGTGACATATTAGGTTTCCTTTAATTTGGTCCTTAAATTTTCTTTACTTGGTATTAAAATAAGTCTTAAACTGATCTTCATAAAACCTGCAGAAACCAAAATGAATGATCAAAATGCTATAAAAGCTGCATTAAAAACAGACTCAATGTTATAAAACCGTATATATACTAATATCATACGACCCATCACAGGTACTGTCTCATCTCATTTTTTTAAAGCACCTTTAATAATGTGGAAAACATCCCCAATCTACTGATCTGTTTCCAGACCCCTCCTCAAACATGACCCAATTGAATCTGGACATCTCTGCAACAAATCCAGCTTTTTCATTTCCAGTGCTTTCTGATTCTGATGGGAATAATTCGAGGCATTTATTTCCATCAGTAGGGCAGTGTTGGGAACTGGAGCGTGTCTAAGTGTTATTAGCTGGTAACGTGAATCATCATCGGGCCTCAGAGAGGGACGGTGTGTCGCGCTGCTCTGAAGAGCGATGTACAATCAGTAGACACGTCGAGACGGTCCACTTGAGCGCATGAATCACTTACACATTCAGTGCAACGCTTCAGTTCTCAATTCAAGTCCCCGCGATGTAAGAGCTCTGAATTACTGAGATACTGTGGCAAGCGGCTGAGATTTATGACAAAGTGTCCAGATTTCCAGGAATATCTCAGTTAGTCTGTGCCGTGGTGCTGTTGTGTATTGAGCAGTCGCCTCCTGCATATAAACCAGATATAGGAGATGATTTCTGCTGAACTTTACTCATTTTTGTTTGGTCAGACTTGTCTTTGATCCAGTGCTATTTCTATGTCAGTTTAGGGAATTAACTAAAAGTAGTGACATTTTTATACAGTTTTATTTATACTTCTATTCATCTATTCATTTATATTTTGAATTAACATTTATTGTTATATTTGTATTTTTTTTAATTTTAGCATTTTTATGTAATTTTGTCATTATTATTATATATTTTTTTTAAATCTATATAGCTCTAATTTAGTTTAATTATTATTATTATTATTTTTTTGTTGTAATTTTGTTAATTAAACTTATTTTGTGTCAGTTATATGCCAGGGAAATATTTCTATTTTTATATTTTAAATTCAAGATTTTCATCTAATGTTAATATTTTATTTTATTTGAGCTTTTATTCAAGTAATGGAAATGCTTTTAAAAGTGTACTTCAGTTAACAATAACAATAAAACATGTATATTTCCTTTCTACTATATAAATAAAAACCACAACCTGATAAATGTAGTTTACATTTCTCAAGATGTGTTTTTTATTTCTATACTATTATAGTATTTGAATTAAATGTTTAATATTTTCAGTCGTTTTTATTAATTTTATATGCTTTTTTCATTTTTATTATTATTATATATTTTTTTATCTTTATAGGATTGAATGTTTTATTTTAGTTTTAGTAATTTTAGTACTTAAACTTCATTTCAGTTAGATGCCAAGGTGATATTTCAGTTTTTTTTTGTTTTATTCTAAGTATTTTAAGTTTGCTTTTCATCTAATATTTATATTTTAGCTTAATTTAAGCTAATGCAAATATGTTTTAATACTTATAGCGAACAATAACAACTTTTATCACTGTAGTTATTGTTTTTTATTTCTAATATTTCTCATGAACTTTCTTATTTCTTTATATTTATTTCCGTTTAGTTTGAGTAATTTCAATCCGTCAGTTGTCCCGCAGTGCACTTTGAGCGGTAGTTTTCTGTTGAACTGTTTTGGTCTCTGTGTATTCACGCACACACAGCCGTGTGACACTGACACAGCAGCAGCAGCGAGCGGAATGTGTCGGTCACACGGATCCCGGAATGTTCGGCTCTGTTTGCTGCAGCATTGTTCCGAAACGGAGTTTGAATGCGCGACTGTTCTGTGTGGCCTAATTTGAACTGTGATATCTCTCGCTGGCACGATGTATATTGAAAGGGATGTTCATATCTGGCCTCAGAAGATGTGCTGTCACTGCTTTGAAAGGCAGATTATGCTGGTGATCTGTTGAAGGGCATGATGAAACACTGTGACCTGAAAGCTTTATGCTGTTTTGTTTTAGAGAAAATACAAGCTGCGTTTTCTTTTCTGGCTTACTGCATTGCGTATTTCCTTTAATAATGGATGTAATTAATAAAATGGTTATCAGGAGCATTTCATCCCTAACAGCAGCAAGTACAAACTTGATTATTTGTGAAATCTAATTTAAATAATATGGGGGTGGAACACATTTGCATCCAAATGGTAATTAATTTGCACGGAGCTTGACCCACAGTGCTGCTATTAACTGCTTGATTATATTTTGTGAAAGAGTTTTTGTGAGATGCTTAAAAAAATCTCTCCTGCTCACCAAGGTTGTGTTTATTTGATTAGAAATACAGTAAAAACAGTTATATTTAAAATAACAGTTTTCTATTTGAATATATTGTAAAATGCAAGTCACTGCTGTGATCAGAGCTGATTTTTCAGCATCATTTCTTCAGCGTCACATGATCTTTATGATCCTAATATGCAGATGTGCTGCTCAAGAAATATTTCTCATTATTATCAATGTTGAAAAATGTTGTGCTTATTATATTTTTCAGAAGAAAGAACAGCTTTTATTGATAAAATATTGTAACAAATGTCTTTACTGTCATTTTTATCAATTTAATGCTGGAATAATAATAGTTGAAGAATTAATTTGCAAAAACTGATAACTGTAAGTTTTCAAAAATCATGTTTTTTCATCGTGCATTACAGTTAATCTCAATCAAACTGCAGTTGGGTTATTTTTATTGGGTTAAAAATTTATAAAAATGCAGCTAACTAACACAATAAAATACAATAAAAATTTAACATAATAAAAAACGTCTCAGGTTACGTATGTAACCATGGTTCCCCGAGTGGGGAACGAGACACTGCGTCCCCTAGGGGACACTATGGGGAACGCCTCCAGCGTGACTCGTGCCTGAAGAAACATATGAAAAACACCATCCGTTGGCCGGCGACAGCCCATGACGTCACTACCGGCGCGACCACAATATAAGGACGGCCGGGTGAATACATCATTCGCTTCTTCGTCTGAAGCTTGCGTCCGAAGCATGGCCCCAAAGCCTAGGGGACGCAGTGTCTCGTTCCCCACTCGGGGAACCATGGTTACATACGTAACCTGAGACGTTCCCCTTCATGGGAACTTCGAACTGCGTCCCCTAGGGGACACTATGGGGAACGTTATACCCACGCCGCCATGCTGAGGGGAATGCAAGCCAAATTCCCGCAGGAGGCGAGCACAAGTTAACTCTACCATTTGGCTCAGGGAGTTGCCCCTGTTTGGACGGTTGATGCTGTCAGTGACATTATCCCCTTCGGCCAAAACCCCGAGCTGCATACCTGGGTACTTACCTGCTAGGTGCCGGCATTACCGGACCCAAGGTAGAGCTCACAGGTTTGGAATCATTCTTATACAGAAAGATTCCTTTAAGGGGATAGGGCCAAGTACCTAGTGGTAGCCACTAGGTCCTGGCCGGTCACTAGGGGCTACCGCTTGCTCTACATGAGCTTGCTGAGGGAGCTGTCTCAACAGACCCCTTGGTAGCATTACCCTTTTTAAACCAAAATATTTGGTTACATGGAGTGGGGCCCAAGGCACAAACCGGGGCTTGACCAACTCAAATAAGGGCACGAAGCTGCGCGCGTAACCCTACCCCTAAGGGTTTTTAGAAAGAAAGCAGAACATTCGATGTGCTAACTTACCACTGGGTGGATTTTAGAAAAATGCCCAAAGTCTAGCGTGTGCATTTACCATAGCATGGATTTTAGAAAGAACGCAGAACATTGATGTGCGATCTTACCACTAAGTGGATTTTAGAAAGTGCCCATTGCTTTAGCGTGTGCACTTATATATATTTTACGTTCTATGTCGGGGAAATAGATGCTCAGAAGGGAGCTGTATGCTCATAGATGACCCTCTAAGATGAGGGGAGCAATGCTAGCTCGACCCACCAGGCGAGCGATCTACCCCGAACTCTGGAAGTGGGGAAACTTCCGATTCTCAACAGGAGCGGCATGCTCATAGGTGACCCTCTATAGCGAGGGGAGCAATGCTAGCTCGACCAGCAAGGCAAGCGAACTACCACAGAGCTTTGAGGAGCGGAAAACTCATTCCTCAGAATGAGCTCAGACGCTCCGAAGGGAGCGGCATGCTCATAGGTGACCCTCTAAGTGAGGGGAGCAACGCCAGCTCTACCAATAGCGAGCTCTGGAGAGCGGAGAACTCATTTGAGAGAGAACTCAAATGCTCAGGAGTGGTGCCCAAGGCACAAACCGGGGCTTGACCAACTCAAATAAGGGCACGAAGCTGTGCACGTAACCCTACCCTTACGGGATTTTAGAAAGAAAGCAGAACATTCGATGTGCTAACTTACCACTGGGTGGATTTTAGAAAAGTGCCCAAAGTCTAGCGTGCGCACTTACCATAGCATGGATTTTAGAAAGAACGCAAAAACAATTGATGTGCGATCTTACCACTAAGTGGATTTTAGAAAGTGCCCAGAGTTTAACGTGTGCACTTATATATTGGTATTACGTTCTACTTGAAGCGGTCACAGAGCTCTGGGGAGCGGAGAACTCATTCTACAGAATGAGACCTATAACGAGCTCTGGAGAGTGGAGAACTCATTCCTCAGAATGAGAAGGCACTCCGCCGCTCAGAAAGGAGCGGCAAGCCCAACCATGAGCTCTGGAGAGCGGGGAACTCATTCCTCAGAATGAGAGGGAACTCCCCGCTCAGCAGGGAGCGGCATGCTCATAGATAACCCTCTATAGTGAGGGGAGCAATGCTAGCTCGACCAGCAGGGAGAGCAACCTATCACAGAGCTCTGGGGAGCAGAGAACTCATTCCTCAGAATGAGCTCAGATGCTCCGAAGGGAGCGGCATGCTCATAGGTGACCCTCTAAGTGAGGGGAGCAACGCCAGCTCTACCAATAGCGAGCTCTGGAGAGCGGAGAACTCATTTTGAGAGGGAACTCAACACTCAGGAGTGGAGCCCAAGGCACAAGCCGGGGCCTGACCAACTCAAATAAGGGCACGAAGCTGCGCGCGTAACCCTACCCTACGGGATTTTTAGAAAGAAAGCAGAACATTCGATGTGCTAACTTACCACTGGGTGGATTTTAGAAAAGTGCCCAAAGTCTAGCGTGTGCACTTACCATAGCATGGATTTTAGAAAGAACGCAGAACACTTGATGTGCGATCTTACCACTAAGTGGATTTTAGAAAAGTGCCCAGAGTTTAACGTGTGCACTTATATAATGGTATTACGTTCCACTTGGAACGAAGAAGTACTCATCCCTTGGAGTGAGAGTCTCAGACGCTCAGAGAGGAGCGGCATGCTCATAGATGACCCTCTACAGTGAGGGGAGCAGTGCTAGCTCTACCGATGAGGAGCTCTGGAGAGCGGAGAACTCAGTCTTCCGAGTACGGGAGCTCGGATGCCCAGAAAGGAGCGGCATGCTCATAGGTGACCCTCTATGGTGAGGGGAGCTATGCTAGCTCAACCAACTAGGAGAGCAACCTCTCACAGAGCTCTGGAGAGCCGAGAACTCATTCGTCAGAATGAGAGGGGGACTCAGACGCTCAGAAGGGAGCGGCCTGCTCATAGATGACCCTCTAGATGAGGGGAGCAAAGCTAGCTCGACCAGCACGAGCTCTGGAGGGCGGAGAACTCATTCCTCAGAATGAGAGGAAACTCAGACGCTCAGACGGGAGCGGTATGCTCATAGATGACCCTCTAGGTGAGGGGAGCAAAGTTAGCTCTACCGACAGCAAGCTCTGAAGGGCGGAGAACTCATTCCTCAGAATGAGAGGGAACTCAGCGCCCATAAGGGAGCGGCATGCTCATAAGTGACCCTCTATGGTGAGGGAGCCATGCTAGCTCGACCAATACGGAGAGCGACCTATCACAGAGCTCTGGAGAGCGGAGAACTCATTCGTCAGAATGAGAGGGGGACTCAGACGCTCAGAAGGGAGCGGCCTGCTCATAGATGACCCTCTAATGAGGGGAGCAAAGCTAGCTCGACCAGCACGAGCTCTGGAGGGCGGAGAATTCATTCCTCAGAATGAGAGGAAACTCAGACGCTCAGACGGGAGCGGTATGCTCATAGATGACCCTCTAGGTGAGGGGAGCAAAGTTAGCTCTACCGACAGCAAGCTCTGGAGGGCGGAGAACTCATTCCTCAGAATGAGAGGGAACTCAGACGCCCATAAGGGAGCGGCATGCTCATAAGTGACCCTCTGTGTGAGGGGAGCAGTGCTAGCTCTACCCATGAGGAGCTCTGGAGCGGAGAAACCATTCCTCAGAGTGAGGGACGCCTAGAAGGGAGCGGCATGCTCTAAAATGACCCTCTGTGGTGAGGGGAGCAATGCTAGCTCGACCAACAAGGAGAGCGACCTATCACAGAGCTCTAGGGAGCGGAGAAACTCAGACACTCAGAGTGAGAGGAAACTCAGACGCTCAGAAGGAGCAGTATGCTCATAAAACCCTCTAGGTGAGGGGAGCAATGCTAGCTCTATCAATCAGGGAGAGCAATCTATTGGTTGCAGGGGAATTAGAGAGGATCAAGAGGGCCGATGCCCCCCTAAGGGAAGGAGTAGATGTCTTACTCTAGTCCGGACGAAAGTGTCATATAGGACGCTTCATCCGGAACACCTCCCTCAGGTTTTGCCTCTCTCTGACCCATGCCTCTCTTCAGCCCTACCCGCAGGCGGGGGAGGGGCATGAGTCGCGAGACTAGCCTTCTGACCCATCTCTGATCCCCAGACCGAGATGGGCTAGGACCCCTGGTTGTTCGGGCTCATACCTGGACTTTATAAAAAGCCGTATCCAGGTCTTTCAGCAGATCAGTCTGGTACGCCTGAAGCACCGCCATAGTGTGCAACGAAGCGACGATCTGACCTGCTGCTGCATATGCCCTGCCATTTAAGCAAGATTCAGGGGCTTGGATGGCAAGGAGGGAGCCTTGAGAGAGGATGTCTCGCCCACAGCGAGATAAACTGGCTATCATCTCTTGCACAGGGGGCATCCCCTCATAGCCATTTTCACGCACCTCAATGTCAGCATAACTAGTATGCTGAAACCTATGAATACGAGAAAAATAGCTTTTTTTTTTTTTTTTTTACTCCTTCTCAACCTCCACATCAAGATTTATGAAGAAGGAAGGCTCGCTCGAGCTGGGGATTTATGGCCAGAAAGATTTATTTTTATGATCCATAACCTCCAAAAACTCATTCATATGCAGTGCAGGAGGATTGAGAGGGTTTAGTCTCAACTTCCTCACCCTCAAACATCTCCTGCTCTTCCTGGGCATAACCCAGCAGAGCACTAACCGCTGAATCTGATGATGTCAGAAAGATCGCATCATCACAATCCAGCAGCTCACTCTCGTTCTCGGCCGACGCACGCGAAAAGGGGCGGTCCTTCTCTAACTCATCGGCCATATCCAACTGCGAACCCCGCGATTTCAATCGCCTCCGTGCCTCGGCAGCGGTGGGTATCGAATCGCGGGAAGCAGACGGCTGCCCCTCTTTCCTCGAAAAGAGGGACAGACGAGAACGGAGCTCTCACAGTGCACGCAGATTGCCCCCTCAAAGACATCGCGTGCGTGCTCTTCGCCCAAACAACAGACGCAACGATCGTGTGTGTCATCGGGTGTCAAATAACGAGGACACGGATCCACACACAATCTCAAACGCCTTGCTAGTGCTCGCCATGATAAATAAAGGAAAACTGTATTCCTACCAGAATGCACGTTTCTTCAAACAGACCAGTCAGTGAAGACGAAAAAGCTAATGATGTATTCACCCGGCCGTCCTTATATTGTGGTCGCGCCGGTAGTGACGTCATGGGCTGTCGCCGGCCAACGGATGGTGTTTTTCATATGTTTCTTCAGGCACGAGTCACGCTGGAGGCGTTCCCCATAGTGTCCCCTAGGGGACGCAGTTCGAAGTTCCCATGAAGGGGAACATGAATTTGTAAAAAAAAAATTTAACGGAGTTATCTATTTTTGCAAATAAGCTCTTCATTTATTTATATAATTTCATTTTTTACCCCAATTTTAAATATATAAAATAAATAAAATGTAATGCATTTTAATTAAATATAGTTGGATAAAATGCACCATTTACTTTTGACTATATAAATGCATCTTTCATTCAAAACACAGTCTATACTTTAAACCAAAACACTGCAAAGCAGCACAATAAGAAAACACTGCAATAATAATCAGAACACACTGGATGCTGAATATACTGTTGTGTAGATCTGCATTTCACTGCGTGCTTAATCAGTGCTTAACACATTCAAACCAGGGCATTATCAGATGCATAACCACATGCATGTGTCCATGACGTCATCTGTCCTCTATCAAGGACGCCACATGGCTTGATTTCTCTCCAAGTTCACATAATTAGCAATGTGCGTTGAAAGAAATCGATCATCAAAACGAAGCGGCAGCTATTGATCGTCTCTGGGCCTCGTGTTTGAGCAGGACTGATGGGATTAAAGACCTGTCAGCGCATCTCTCAATGAACTCTTTAGACACATGCCCAACATTTTGACATTTGCCCAGAATTGCCCCGGGTCGGACAGGTAGTTGTTTTTAAGTGTTTAAAGTTTTGGCTGATAGCAGAAAGGTTTGGATTGAATCTGGCAGGAGGCGATGCATCGCTGTGTATATAATATAAATCTTATTTTACTCATCCCAATGCTTGAGGGAGTTATGAACAACATGAACTTAAAATTTGCGTCTAAGTTCCACGAAATTGTCAATATTATTGATTGTCAATTTAACCCTAAGTGTTGAACATTGGTGCTTGACATTATACTGGTTTTGTACAATTTGAGAACAAAAAAAAATGCACATATGCTGAGATTGTACTCATTATTAGACCATCCACGATGTAGATTAATATGTTTTTTTTTCATGGGAAGTGAATGGGTGCCGTCAGAATGGTGATAATCCACAGCACTCCAGTCCATCAATTAATGATTTGTGAAGTTAAAATCTGCATGTTTGTATGAAACAAATCCAAAATCAAGGCTTTTCAACTTTTAAACTGTCTTTTATGATCAAAATATGTCTATGATCCATAATACTGTTTCCTCACACATTAAAATCCACCCACATATTTGTTTAAAACAGTTTTTGACTATTTTGGATTTTAAATGGAGCTTGATCTGAGCTTATTTCTCTCCTGATTCAGACAAAATTATTTTCCTACTGGATGAAGTGTTATTATGGATTATAGATTATAGATTTTTTTGGCCAAAATCAGCAGTTTAAAGTTAAAAACATCTTATTGATGGACTTGTTTCATGCAAACACACAGCTTCTGGCTTCACAGTATGTTAACTGATGGACTGGAGTGGTGTGGATTATTGTGATGTTTTTATCAGATGTTTGGACTCTCATTCTGACGGCACCCATTCACTGCAGAGCATCCATTGCTGAGAAAGTAATGTAATGCTACATTTCTCCAAATCTGTTCTGATGAAGAAACAAAATCTACATCTTGAATGTCCTGAGGATGAGTAAACTTCCAGCCCGTTTTAATTTTTGGGTGA